>JAQFZE010001019.1:0-20478 GCA_034695245.1 Dicyrtomina saundersi | reverse complement strand
ACTTTTCTAAAACATGTAAATACAACATTTTGCTTTACCAAAGAAAACCATCAATGAAATCAAAATAGTGGTTTTTGATTTTTGATAGTGGTGCTGCCTAAAACCAATTTCTTCGTCCGGCCCTGGTCCCGGTCCCGGTCCCAGTCCCAGTCCCAGTCCCAGCAATCAGCATCCATCCACAATTCATTCACAGCCCAACTCCTTCAGCTCCGAATCAAAACTTTCTATGATAATGTATAGGACCTCCGACGGAACAGTTCTCGGGATGAAACGGACACATGGGCTGCGGAAGTCACAGGTAGGTACATACGGAGTAATCTAGACTAATATGCATCTTGAGGAGTGATGCACTCGCAGTATGTATGTCGTATGAAGGGGCTACACGGAGTCGGAGTCGGAGTGGTAAGTTTATTAGGACTTTTGTGTATGTGTTCCCGTGTCGGAGTTTGATGTATAGGACGGGAGACAAAGGGCAAATGTTCCGTTTCACTCACATTCCCTTCTCCCTCCGCATCCTTGGTGACTTGAAATATTGTGTGCATCAAAGCGTAGCCAAAGATTGTCTCCGCACTCACATACTCCTTCCTAATAACAATCTGTTATTTCTCTCCCATCTCCACGTAATGTAAGTCACACATTAGACGGAGGAGAGTCGAGGAAATAATTCTGCAAGCGTCTCGGTCTGGATTCTGCCATGATGTACATGGAGAGACAAAGCCACGGGAAGGAGAGACAAAGAACAGCTCCGTTTCATTTCATTTCTGTGTTTCTGTAGAGATCCGTATGCAGACCGCAGAGCTCACTTCTCCCTCTCCACCACAATCCACACCTCACACAAGAACCAATAAACCAGAACCGGAGAAGTGAAGCAACAAGAGACCAGCATCAGCATTGAGCATCATACACAGCTCCCCACAGCCGCATCCCATGTGTTCCCTTCCATTCCGTAATGTGCTGAGATAGGAACTCATCATCGCATCCTGTACAACTGTACAGAGCACATTCACAGTCAGACAAATACATATTATATAATAAACCGGGCCCAAATAAAGAGCAGACGGAGAACTGCTCCACAACTAAAACTGAAACAACCAACTTTTTCCAACTTGAGCCGTCACTTCGACTTCGGGTTCTATAGGGAGTCTCTCTGTGAGAAATCATATTTCAACGCTAAATGCTCCGTTTTGGCATTTTAATCATAGTGTATGGATTTATGGACGGAGACGTAGGTGGGTGTATGAGGATAATTAATTGTGTATAGCTCTGTATACATTAAGCAATGTAGGATCCCCCCACGAGGCAGATCGTATCACTGTAACTATACGTTTCTTGCTTATAACCCAAATTATACACCCTCATAATATTTATTACGCCATAGCATATTATGAGTTCCTCTATTTTTTTTATCTCTTCCACATTCTCCATATCACTTCCTATGATAACATGAAAAACTCACCTATGCGCCATGCTACGGACGGAACATGTGGCTCTGTAAATGGATAAAGAATTGGAGTCTCCCAACTCCCAATACATATCAAACACCCTACAATCATGCTTTTATTACCACCAATTCCCTTTTATATGCTTCCAATTACTCAATTTACGAGAGGATAAGGGAATCTGTTTCCACTCCCAAATTATACAAAATCAAAAGTCAAAGGGAGAAGACACCGGTTTACAGTGTCAGCCATGGCGATGATTGAAACTTGTAGAACAACGCAGGCAAAGATACTTTCATTCTCCCTCTATCCCTTTGTTGGCACCCATAATTAGTAATTAGACTTGTGCTCACACAGAAACATGCTTGAAAATTAGTATTCCAGCGTACAATGACCTAAACCAACATCGATGATTAAGTTAATGGAACAAACAGAAAAATTCTTGCTGTCAATTACAATACAAATAGAAAGGACTAAAGGACGAGCGCTGGAGAAAGACTTTCTTCCGCATCTCTTTCTACATTTGTCCACTTTATGAGTCACATGCGGGATATTTATTATTTTATAGATGCTATTTAAGATCAAGCCTTCATGTATTTAAGATCAACATTTGGAATGATTAAAACCCGCATCTAGGGTGGTATGAAATATTTTCATTCCCAAACATCCTCCACTCATATGGATATAGACTTGAACAAAATCCCTCCTAACTGCTCCAGCATCCGTAAAACTTGTTTACTCTGAGCACCTGTAGACGGTGCACGGAAGAAAAGACGGCGAAATGTACATGTACCTAGGTAGGATGAAGAAAATAAAATCGTTGATAAAAAAACATATTAGCTTTAATTACACTTTTAGATTATTGCTGCATGTAAGGTAATTTACGTTCGATTTTATTCATTCCTACTCAATCAGAGGGAAAGTTGACAGGTGAAGAGAGAAAGCCCAAATACAATGAGCAATTGTTACTGGTACATATTGTAACCGTATGGTACACTTACAATAAACCATTTACAACTATTATGTATTTATTACTAATGTATTATTCGTTGAAATACTTGGAAGCAATATGCGTTATGGTACGATTTATCACTATCACTGTACTATTTATTTTAAGTACATGCAACCACTGAATAAAATAAATATTGGCAAAAATCTTAAACACACATAGTAGGTAACAACGGCGAAGCAAGTGAACAAAGATAAATCATAAAAAAAAATCTAAAATTAGAATGAGCAACGTTATATTGAAGAAACTAACTTGAGGAACCAAACGGTCTGAATTCATTTTCATTCATTTTTTTAAACCATTAAAAGAACGTATAAATTATTTAAACGTAAATAACACATATAATACGTTAAAATAAATAAAATTGCACGTATTTTCAATACTACAGAGAAATAATATTCTACAGTAATTATAATTATTATAATTGTAAATACACCATGAATTATACATTGTAAACTATGCTTATAGCTCAAAATTTTGCCGACATTAAGATATCATGAAGAAATTTCAAATATCGCTTATATGTATATCAATCGGTGAAGGATCAAATTCGTTTCCTTCCACATTTCGCTACAAGCAAATCCGTTTCCAAATCCAATTCTCCTTAAAAGCAAATCCGTGTCCTTTCATCGATATTTTATTAAGGAAGGGAACGGTTTTGCTTTTAACGAAAATTGGGAGGAAGCGGATTTGATCCTTCACCGACGAATGTAATTTCAACGAGAAGCTAAAATTGCGCTGATAAAAATAAATCAAGGCCATACTAATGACAGAACCACTAAAAGAGTTTTTGTGAAATTGACTTCAATATATAGTCAAATAGTTTCTGTAGGGCAGACAAAAGTGGCAAAACTGCACAACAAAGCACGGTGGCTATCGCCATATTTTGGACCTAGTCATCATCGACAAGTAAGGCAAATTTATTTTTCATCGCTATGCTTTTCCCTCGAGACGAAACAGTCTTTTTACTCTGCTTAGTACTTTTTTCTTCCTCGGAGCTCTCATTAATATCTGCATCACTTCCTCCGGTATTCGAATCCTCCTTAGCAACTCTACCCTTGTGATGTGATTCCTGAATCTCAGCGTCATCTTCTTCCGTATCCGACACATCCGACTCAATGCTCTCATACGTATCCGTGTTCGCTGCTTTGGATTTTGCTTGAATACGTTCGATTTCAGCCAAGCCAGGATGAGTCGCCCATTTTTCTACACACAGACAAATCGGGGTATTATAGTATTAAGGATGCAAAACATCAGGATATCTCCTTCTAGATTCTAAATCATTGCCGTTCGCTTTCACGTATATTCACCTACTATGGTTACTGTTACTACCCACCGCACGGTCAATACTTTTAGCGGTCTGATTCGTCTATATTTTACTCTAACTAATATAATGAGACAAATTGTACAGTGAACGACAGAACGAACCTTTCTCGAGATGATAATTGGGAGGACGAAGACAGAGACAGATCCGACCTTCCAATGCCAGACGTAAAAGATGATTGGCTCCACGATACGAATCTAAGCGTGACGTTTTCGCAGTATAGTATCCACGCTTTGCTGCCCAACCTGTCAGCAAAGTTAGAAAGTAGTAATTGAGCTCAAAATTCACATGGATAATAAAGAGTATGTAATTACGCTAATAAATCAAGCAGGACCGTTACGATTACGCTATGGTTCCTTTGCGGGAATTTAGCTGAAATACCTTCATTACCCTAAAACGGGAAATCCATATTTATTTCAACCTTGGATAGCAGGCAGTATTGCAAATTCTGACGTATTGAATTGGAAAATTAAGTTCACCGCCTTAAAATATAGTGGCCAACCAATGCACATTCACAATGCAGAAAATATGGCCTATCATGGTAATATTCTAAACTGTACAGCAGGCTCTGGAGATAGGGATAGGAGAGAGTGCAATGTGGATTGAATGATGAGATACAATAAACCACCTCCCACATTACCGCAACTGAATCGTCAACGTCACTCCACCCGGTTCCAAAGCCATTATCCACATAATGAAAGCGCTCTTCCGAATTTGAACTTGAACGAACGTAAATGTGCTAGATGTGCTAAAGCGTTTCACTAACAGTCTTAGTGTGCTTTCAAACGAGGTATATATTTTATTATTGACCCTAAGGTAAAAATATTTCCAGGTAAAAGAAACTCAAGCGTCCATTTGAACTTGGAAATATCGTGACAAGGTAAAATAGGCTTCAAATAGGTTATACCCTCCCTGTACGAAACCATCTAATAGATTTCCAAATGATCCGAAATAAATAATGCTATAAATTAAATAATAATATCCCGTCATAGGCATGGCTTCTTGATAGAAGACAAGAATCTAAAAGTGCACCAGCAGTTGATTTTTTGCGACTAAAATGTGTAGGCATTCAAGGAAAACTTAATTTCTTCTACCTTATGTCTCCATTGGAATAGGTACTGTCCAATCGTAAGTACTTAATCGTAAGTAAACAATTGTTTATCCATGCAAATTAATATTGTCAAATGCATACTTCCAATAATTAGCTATTCTTTGTTATGATTGTTCATACCATCTGCAATGTCAAATGCACTCCATTCTGTATCATTTTCTGGATGCTTGATCCGAAGGATTGAAGGAAGATCTAACCTCTCAGCCAAATATTTCACCGTAGAATATGGTTCTCTCAGTTGTGCTATAGGGTAACTTCCACACAACACCTAAATATAACAGTTAATCAGTTTAATTGTGAACCAATGTGCCTAAATGACAGCAATGACGGCAGTCTAACAGTTCAATAATAACACCAATAACGCACCTGCAAAGGTTTGGGTACTCTTGACGGGAAAATAAGTCCAGGACAATCGCATAATCGTACGTTTGAGGTTAAAAATATAGTCTGGAAGTGTTTGGTGTGGCCCGGAGTTTTAGAGACACTCACAACCTACAAGAGATAAAAATAAAATGTATTTACAGCTCAGTGAATACAAAACCGTGTTATCGAAACATTTATTTTAGTAAATGACTGGAATATGAATGTAAAACGAAAGCTATTACCTTTTTCCCCATTAATGCATTAATAAGAGAGGACTTTCCCACATTAGGCTGACCAACACAGCCTATGGTAAGTATGCCGTCCTGATATTTTTTGAACTCAAAAAAACTTGAGTCCTGCTTTGCTGTTTCAATCGAGCCAATATCAACTGTATCATCTTCAAGATTTTCTTTAAAATTCATTTCGTCTAAGATCTTCTCTTTCCACTTAGTAAGATCAACTATTGAAACCAAAAATGACAACATTTTACACAATACTTTTACATGATTTACAGGTAGCCAAACTATATAGAAATTAAGTTAGTAACCCACCTTGCCCGGCGACAATTTTTTCACAAGCTTTGTAAACTTCATATGCTCCCTCTGCAGCCATTTTTGGTTTTCCCTTCTTTTTAAATCCCTGAATGAATGAAAAAATAATTTAAAAAATAAATATTTATTCAAAATTTTCCAAAGTTTCTTAGGAAAAATTTAAATTCCTTGTAGGTACCTTGAGTGTGGAGTCAGTATTTCCATGAATGTTATAGCTTGGAAACGAAGTGAAGCAAAGTATTTCGATTTCAGGAAACCTTGTTTTGAAATATTCTCTCCACGCCAAGACCAATGTAGGAGGAGCCAAATCAATTTTGTTTAGAATTAAAACCAAGTTTTTCTTGAGTTCTCCGGATACGTAGTCATACAACCTCGGAGGAAATAAGAGGGGCTAAAGGGAATATAAGTGAAAAAGTAAATCATGAATTTGAATTTCATCTTTTACCCAAAATCTTAACAGTTTAGCATTTGAATTACAATTACGTACTGGATAACGAATATCAACGATACACAACAGTATGTCGGACATTTCAAGAACTCGCCACAACTGTCTCCATGTTTCCAAATTCAATTCAAAGTAACTTAGTTCAGTCTTTTCGAACAGCTCGTCAATTTTCTTCAAATATCTCTGTAGAAAGCAGTATACACGTTCATTTACGATTTACCGTAGCCATTTAATACGAATAATAATACTGATTTCATGTCAGGACATAATACGTGAAACAAACACCATTTGGGAAATCTAGTTTTCAAAATATATTTATACACAAATTACGACAATAAAATTCATTACGTGGAAATATTGTTTTTCATTATTTTCAAGTTCCTCTGGCGAGAGGTTGAAATTCCATGGAGGTCTCGTAGGAAAGTCTAACTCAGGGAGAAAGAAATCTTCCACTTTGCATTCCAAATACTCCTCTTGAACTGGAACTAGCGTCTTCCGTGCTTCTTTCTTAAGACGCTCAATAACTTCTTTGGATTCTGGACGAAATATTAATGCATACCTGTCAAACAACACAAAAAAATATTGCAGGTTTGCCCTTAATGCTAAATAATAAAAAGTTTAAAAATAAATATTTTACCTGCCAGCCTGCCCTCGGCCTGTAGCTTGACGAGATTCAAAAACGGAAAATTCTTTCGATTTGTCTGCACTGCCAGCAGGTATTATAGTTGCTTCCTCTGTGCCATTTGAAACACAAATCAGTTATAATTTTTTATGTTCTTTTTTTTGAAAAATTTAATTAATGTTTATGGGGATTGTGCGATTTAGTGAAAGAAAAAGTGGCAATAATAAACAAACCTTTAGCAGCCCCGTCCGAATCGGAACGACAATGAGCTTGCTGTTTTTTTTCTTTCTTAGCTTTAAGCTGTTCTTTTTTCTGTTTGCCACTAAAAGGCATCTTTCGATGTCCACCAGGCATCTATGGATTCAAAAATTTACTTTAATCTACACACCTCTTTTTTAAAATGTCTTAATTTTATACCTCCCTGAGACAAATACAAGGGCAAAAGGAAAACGTCAAATTAACGAGGACATTAAACATTACAACTGATAAGTCGCTGTCCCTAGTTTATTTAAATATCTAGTTTCGTCGTTCCATTGTTATCACTACTGCCTGCTAAAAATAGAAATCTTGATCGCGTGGTTAATAAAATGACATGAAGTACTGACAGTTACTGGGCCATTATGCATTTCCTCCACACTCGACCATCATACCTGTAGACTAAGACTTACAAAACTCGGACCACAGAAACGACAAAATGTCATTTTTAATATGTTGTTTTCTAAGACCTACACACTACATACATACGATCAACCTCGAATAAATAATTGGAGGCAGGAAAAATGGAACTTACCTTTATATTTCAATGGTTCACACTTGGAACAAGGGAAGGCTGAGTCTGAAGTTACTGAACACTGAATATTCAGACTGTTTGTCGAATTTAGCACTGTCCCGATCTCAATGGCCTTGAAATATTTCAAAAACTCAATTTTATTGGAATTGGCAATTCTAAAACATAATAATTTATATCACATGTAACGAAGTAACGAATTAACTGAAGGTGAGACAATGCAGTGCAATATCATGTTTTGGATGACGTTCCTCCTATTAATATCCGACGTTCAACTTTGCCAGTTCAATAGAATTTCACTTCCACTTTCACAGGGAGAAAGAAATCACCGCAATTCCAAATTCCACACCAAGTAAGAACAAAAACTGATTATGTCAGAGAGAGATTCCGAGAATAAACCCTGAATCGTCACATCACATCTTAGAGGCACCACACCACTCCAGGCAGGATTCAGGATCTTCAAGACATTCAGATCCAACACATTCCAGCATGTTCTAACTTCCCGCCTTTGATTTTTATGGCAAAGCAAAAAGGGTGCAAACAAGCGTAATCACCAGTATACATTTAAGGAGTGGTCCATAAATGATGTTACTCAAATTATCACTCTTGTAGGACCCACCCACTACCATGTAATCCCTTTAACATTGCATAAACGGATATCTTTAACCTGGCATGGCATCTTTACCCGCCTAGACCCAATGACCCCACCCATAACATTTATTATGGACCATTCCTAACCCGCTGACAACAGAGTATTCGTTACTTTGTGAAGAACTACCACATATACTTAAAATATGCTCCTGTGCCTGCGCGTCTTTAAAACTTAAACTAGCTGCAGCTGTAGAACCAGTCCAGAAGCCAAAAACATTATATACATACTATGTATACGGTTGTACTTCACCGTACCTGTACCAAGATAAGATTGTCAATCCAAAATTCCAGAAAGTTCTAAAAACAATATGTGGCCCACCGTAAAAAGGAGATGATGCAGTAGGGTCAAAGTTTTAAAGTTTTAAGTTTAGTGAGGGGGTGTAAGTAGAGATACTAGAAGGGCCGGCTGTGGCAAGCGCAGGCAGCCTCCGCTGCCTGAATTTTCAAAAAACATGTAAATGGAACATTTTGCAGTTTTCAAAAATATGTAAAAACAATAGTGAGACTTCTTTAAAACATGCAAATAAATTTTTTTGCTAATTTCAAAAACATGCAAATAAAATATTTTCCAATTTTCTCAAAATATGTAAATAGAGCATTGAGCCCTTTTCTGAATCAAGTAAATCGAACATTGTACACTTCTAAAACATGTAAATACAACATTTTGCTTTACCAAAGCAAACCATCAATAAAATCAAAATAGGTAGTGGTTTTTGTAAATGGAAACAAATGGCTGCCTAAAAGCAGTTCCTTGGTCCGGCCCTGGATGCTAGAATGCAATATTTCACCCAAAATATAATGTGAAAAAATGAGAATAATGTAAAGTACATGAGTTTGTTTGTAAGTTTCAGTATTCAAATTCAACGTATTAATAAATTTATTGCAATTTCTGTACACCTTTTATTTTAGCGCCGCAACTCGCAACGCAGCCGATTTTTAAATAAGATACTGTTTCCCAAAATAATACTAGAAATATCTTACCTATATGCTCTATTAAATTTAGTTTGTCTTATCAAAATATATTAAGATATTTTCTTCTTTAATACACATGTAAATTTTAATTAAGTATTAACTAATATTAAATATAAATAACTTCAATAACTGCCAAAAAGTATTTTATTTATATATATTTAGTTTTTAATGCTTGTGTGCGCCAAACTTGATTAAAATTACTAACATCTACAACTTGTATACTGGTGAATGACTCACGATCCGATTTAAGAATGAATAATAATTTAATTAAAACTACATAAATGGTGTTGAAAAAAATAAAATGTATCAAACGATTGCACTCTGACATAACCAATAAACGACAGGTAAAAAAACACATTAACTACTGGGCTGTCATAATAAATAAAATTATGCGTACTTAAATTAATTTAAAACAATTTTAGTTCATAAGAGTAAACTGTAACATAAATACTACTTAACATAAAGTTAGTACTGACGATTTCAGCGATAACATTATATAATCGGAAAAAAATATTTAAAAAAAACAATCTACAAATGTTAGTGGTGTAGTTGGTGAATGTGTTGTGGGAACGAATGCTGTTGGATTTGGAGCTGAATGGGGGTTTGCTGTTGCTGCTGTTGGTGTGTGGGTTGCGATATGGATGGATGAACTTTTAATTTATGTAAAAAAGCTTGATAAAAATATCTAAACTTCTCTTCACAATTGTCGCATTTATAATTACAAGTACAATGATTCCACAGGTAATGAACATGATAACTTAATTTTCGTCGAAACCTCTGACCTCGACATTTTAATTTATGACATTTGACACCCATGTTCAAAGTCTTTCTTGAAATTACAAAAGAGTTAAAAAAATTCTTAGACATTACGTGAGGTTCTTTGTAACATGAATATGGATACTTAGACACTGACATTGTACTTGGAGTTTTATAACGTTTTTGTGGATCTTTTTTAATAGAATGGTGTAAAGGTACGACGAGCACTTCCAGGAGTTTTGGGAGAAATTTTAAAGTTTCTCTCTTTACCACAGCATTACTGCTCAGTGCCACCGCACTCAAGTTGGGTAAAAGTTGATTATCCAAACGAGCCTTTTTACGAAATGGCTCCTGCTCTTCGTTGGTTATCAGCTGAGTTTCCATGCTAGACATACTGGACTGATGAGTTAAATCTTTATTGTTATTCATCCCCAGACCGTTTATTGTCTGCATGAACGAATCCTCAATCCTTTGTGTTGGGAGTTCATCATTTTTATGTCCACCGGATGGAATCTCAGTTACGCCACAGGTATCCACTTGTTCGTTTTTTTGAGACTTATCACACTCTTCCGTATCACCTACTGTACCATTAAGTATATGGAGCGGGTTCTTCAGTACCAGGTCGTGAATCCCCGCTTCTTTCATACCATATTTAGCCTTGTAGACATTTACACACAGAGAACATAAAGCCCTGTGATGGAAGCGCCAATGTAACGTAAACGCACTAATGGTGCTTAATTTCACGCCACAATGTGGACACCTACAAAATAACGAACATGTTATAGTTTAATGCAATTAAGTAAAAGCTACATACAAATAAATACTGTGAGAGAGCTATTTATTTACCTGACACTGGTACTGCTATTGTCATCGTGGTGCTCAGAATGGATATGCTCTTTTAATAGATTTTCAAAGGGACTCGCATACTGACATTTATCAACTCGACATTCCATCAAAAAACCAGTATGTGCTCGGAGGTGTTGAAGCATGTTACTCTTAGTTGCAGAAGTGTATGAACAGGTACTACAGCCATAGGTTCTGGATACATTCTTGGAAGTTTTGAACTCCACAGTCTCCTTCATTTTCACTTCGTGAAGTTTTTCATGGATTTTGTAAGAAGCTTCATTGGCAAATTCGTAGCCGCAAGGTTCACATAAAGTTTCCGGCTCCACTTCTGGAACAACAACTCCTCCAGGGACAGTTTGATCCATTTTCTGAACTACTGATTCGTCATTAAAAGTCACTTCATCGATTATGGAGGTATCAACCTGATCAGGCACAATTATTGCAGGATCCGACTGATGCTGTTCCACAATAGGCACCGGTTCTTGAAGCGTTTGTATTTGTATCGTTTGTTGAGGTGCTAACTGAATTTGCTGAAATCAAAAATAATTCTATTTTAGAATATTTATTACTAGCCAATGGGAAGGAGAAATAAAAACTGCTCTTTACTCTTTATGACTAATTAATTACTGCGTTTATAATAAGCTTCCTGTACCGGTTGCGTAGTTCCAGCAGCAGCAGCTGCAGCCGCAGCTGCAGCTGCGACGGCTCCCATTCCTGGTTGTAAATTATGTTTGTCTCTTAAATGCGATTCCATACTTAGTTCATCAGTTGTTCGAAAATCGCATAAATCACACTGCACTATAACTTTCTGATGCTCAAGAATTGCATGAGCTTCCAAGTCAGCTCTCAGTTCGAAGTACTCTTGGCATACGTTACAATTAAAGCCCGTCTTCACCAATGGATTTTGACTGTAGTGAATCAATAAAAAACAAGATTTCAGTGCCACACAATCAAATCTTTCCTGAATCAATACCTTTTTGGTTGTAGAAAATATAATACAGGCATCATGGCATACATTGATTTCTTCAAAACAAGTCGTACGACAAAAACATGGACAATTCTGCACAGAGTTACAGAGTTTAAAATTATTAATTTTAAAAAACTATTATTTAAAAAATATAATATTTCCCTTACTGGCTGTCCTGTATATGTTGATTAAGGCTTTCCATGTCGTCCGCAAGATACGAGCACTTGTGACAAACTCTTTTATTATGGACTTTAAGAACATGAGTGGCCAACCGCTCGCTTCGAGCTGCTTTATAGTCACAAAGAGCACATAGAAAAGGCTTTATATGCGTATTCAAATGACGTTTTAAACACCAGTTGTCAACACCTTGCCATGGACAGTACGAGCAGGTATACATTTTTTCTCCGGATTTCTTTTTCTTTGCTCCTTTCGCTTTGGCTGCAAAATGTTTTTTTTCTGGATTAATAATTAAAATTACATTTTTACAGACACTATTCAAAGCTAATTTAATTACTGCACGAATAAATTCATCCAAATCCAAACAGACCGACAAATAATTGAGCAACAATAGATACAGCCATAGACAGTACTTGAATACGCTCATTAGCACACGTATTTTGTGTTAGTAAAGTGTGTCTTTTCTATTACGGTCATAATATTTTGCATTCTGTCAGATTACACAAAATTAGATAATCAAGATGAATTTATTCATTGTACGCATTCAAATTACCAAGATTGTGAGTCAAGATAATCAGGAAGGACCTTACCTTCCTTTTTCGTACCACCAACGCCAGGTATACCCTGTAAAGGACCAGTTTGGCCGGGTGTCACAGGAGGGTTAAAATAAGCAATATGAGGTATTTGCTGTAAAGTCACTGTCTGGTTGACACCAGTCTGTAACTGAAGTGCTATTGGCTCCTCTGTCACAGCTGAAACATCTGGTTCACTTACGACGTTCTCCAGATTCTGCTGTTGCTGCTTATTATTATTTAATCGGTTAGAAAAGAAAGGGACGGCTCCTCCATGAGATTTTGGAACATTTTTTCGTATTCGATTAATGTCGTAATTATGGTCGCGATGCATTCGCATAAAATGTTTTTTCACATGATCTGCTCTATTGAACTGTTTGTCACACACATAACATTGAAAAGGCTTCTCATCCCGATGAATATTCTCATGTCTGTTGAACAGATCTCTACGATCAGTCGCATAAGGACAATAAGGACAAGCATATCGTTTCGCTCCAGGGTCTGTCGTTTCCCCCTTTTGCTCCACTTTGGTTTTCAGCGTGTTTAAAAACTTGGTCACCTATTCAACAAATAAATCATACATATTATTTCCAACATTTTCAAACGTTCGTGCATAATAATAATTGCTTACATTACATACATATTTTTGCTGTTTCGACGGTTGTAAAAATAATTAAAAGCGCTTCCAACAGTATACAAGTTCAAAGGTAAACACTACTGATGATGATAGAGAGTATAGAGAGTAAGAAACTTCATTTTCACAATATTACAATTTGTAACTGTCCTTTGCATTTTTGCATGCACAACTAATGACAAGTACTAGATGCATGTACCTACATGTGTTTATTAGAAATAATGCATGCACACTTAACTACTACTTACAACCGTCATATTTTATTTTATGTTACACTCGATGAAAAAGCTCACTCAATTTTTAGGGTTGGTGGGTCTACCAGAAAAGGGCATGTCATCCATGACATCATTTATGGACGACCCCATAGATGATTAGTGGGGGGAGGTAATATTTACAGAGGTTTTCCTTACGCGATTCTTGGAAACGAAACTGGGATAGGGACAGGAAGAAAAGGAAGAAACGGAAGCCGAAAACCAAGATCAAGAGCCCGCTTCGTCGCGCCTAAAATTTGCATGCTTTGTCATATGATATGACCCATTAGACTCCTGCTTCAGCAGAACTACCTGACCGGACCATAACAAAGAACGAAACTTGAGAAAGTTGCCGGCATTATTTTTACTAATGTTCCTTTCTCTTTGCTGCCCATACTGCCCATAATATTTTACTTTGGGCTTACATATTGGCGCGACAACCGAAAGTGAGGTCTGGCAAGGATGAAGCTGCCGTTTACTTGCATGCAAAATTTATCCTTGCCAGACCTCACTTTCGGTTGTCTCTACTGTACACACTCAAGGGACTCAAGCCCATACACATAGGAAAACATAGAAAACATGCCTCTCAAAATACATAGAGCGGCGGAGACGGCGGACAGAGCAGAAAATCTTGTACTTCTCTTACTAGTGACTGACTGACTAGTGAGCTGGACTTCCGATTTCAAAACATGTTTAGCCACTGGCAACTGACAACTAAAATACTGCTATCTATTTAAATTACATATTGTGCATATTATATAGTTTCTTAACTATCAGTCATTGACATTATTACTTTTAGTGTCCATGTTTTGGTTTTCTATTTTCTATCCGGTACTTTGGACTACAGAAAATCGTAAGTTACTGCTTAATTAGTACTTTGGCTCACGTCTCCCTCCATCATCCATGCTTTGCCTCTTCTAACACTTAACTCAAAACAAAACCCATATCTCACTGCATCAATCAAAAAAATCAATTAAAACATGTTATTTAGACCTAAGTACTTCGTCCATGCACTTTACTGTTCGTTTTCATATCCATAGCGGACTATTTTATACCTTTGCTGAATCGAGTTGTTCCTTTTTTAAGGGATATGTGCATGCGCTTGCCCCGAATTTAATTGACTCATTCTCAGTGTGGAAAATACGACATTTGACCTTGTTTAGTGAGTACTTTGTTTAGTTGAGTACTGATGACTCGCTCCTAACACCTATTCATTTAATAGCAGTTATTCCCATCTAGGTATGTATATTTCATTTATTTTAGCTTTAGCATTCAAAAGTGCACAACGAATTCCTTCCCTGAAACATTTTCGTTCCGATAATACCATGCTTCAACGACGTGCGTAGTATGACTAACTTGCAGTGACAGGACTTTAGTTTCGTTGGCTGAATATTTCAGTTATGTATTTTCAAATCAAACATATGCCTATTTCTACAGCTCTCTATAGCAGAAACTAGAATTCCTAATTTAGTGCAACAAATCATCAGTTTACTACTTTAGTCCAATTAGCAAGGAAAGCGAAACGTCAAAAACGCACGTTGATTTTCAAACCTTGATCTATTGTACTATACACATAATATTATTCTATAACTATATGATGGCGATTGAAAAGGATGAGTTTCCGTATTGTAGAGCTTTATTGTCGGATCGAGTGAGCACTAAGGATAGTAGTAAGTAAGGCACCTGAATAAACTTTTAACGTCAGTACACAACTGCACATATCGTCTGTGAAGAACCAAAATGACCCATACCCAATTTTAGCTAAAAACAATAGCAACTATACAAAAATATGTCTTAAATGCATTTAAATTGAATATTTTACACTTTTCAAAAATATGTAAATAGAACATTTTACACTTTTCAAAAACGTGTAATTCAAACATTTTGCAGTTTTTCAAAAACATGTAAATAGAACATTTTGCAGTTTTTCAAAAACATGTAGTTAGAACATTTTGCAGTTTTTAAAACCACCTGAGTGGAACATTTTACGCTTTTCAAAAACTCTGAATTAACATTTCACGCATGTTTCTTAATTTGCTTTTAGAACATAGCTATAGCTCATTTTGATTCTAGCTTACATTGGATATGGGTCATTTTGGTTCATCACAGACGATATCCTTACGGGTAATAAGAGTAGCAGAAACTTGGAGAAAAAGGGAGTAAGGTGACCGTGAAACTTGGCTTCACAATTAGCCGTGGCCGCGAGAAAGGACGACGAGCAAAATAGTGTGTTCAAGTCTTAAGTGTAACAAGATAGTACTTTAACCAAAGGTTAAGTAAATGATTCAAAACTAGTTCACCTCCTCTAAAACTGGATTTTCTTTCCAAAGGCTGTTGTCCGTGAGCGTCTCACCATGTTGTCGAGTAAGATGCATACGAACACATCGAGCCCAAGCACTTGTGTATGGACAGCGAGGACATTGAAAGACTCGTAGACTGGCATGATTCCCCAGCCAATGTTCCGCAACTCGTGATAAAAACCCCACAAAGTCACAGTCAACACAACGAAAAACTTTCTGAGCTGGATTATATCTGGCAATTTTGGAAGTTGTCCAGGACAAAACCTCTTCACTATCGAACCACCTCTCCTCCACCCCAGACACTTGCTGTTGCACCGGAGTGGCAACAGTTGACACTGACATTGGTTCGCCCTTGTCATCTTGCATTCGTCTTTGCACAACAATAGTTCCATGTGGTAAGCCATTGCCGGAGGTTGTAACTAGGGTGAGACCGGTTCCGGGCCCTGTCGCAATGGTAGTTGTCCCATCCGCACGAAATGCGTCAGGATCATACAAGAGATTCGGATGAGTCACACCGGAAGCGTCAATCACTTCAGAAAGGCCTTCTTCTCCATAAAGCTTCTTGGTGATTTCTTTGAACATATCTTCATAGCAATCCATTTGGGCCAAAGATAAGGACGTGACACCGGCAACATTGCCGGTTGTCACAACAGTTGCAGTGGAAGGGCTTGAATTTAACACTCCGGCGTTAGAGACGTTGGTGGTTGTGACAACACCAGGTTCCATTTTTAAACGAGCCATCCATTGAGGGATGGATGAAATGGAATTAGCCGGAATTGAGACGGTTGCAACTCCACTAGATGTATTCACACCAGACACTGTGATCGTTTGGGTGACTCCTTGACCCCCGATGGGGTTGCTTGACATAGAAGCCAGTTTTACGCAAGGGCACGGGCGGTACTAGTCATGTACTTTCACCTGCAAACAAATTACATTGATTAAACACCAGTTCCCGCACTCAATACAGCCATCAAGGCTGAAATGTGCATAAGCTATTTTTAATAACTAATAGTATCATGCTTCCACACTAAAATTAGATTCACTGATACTGAGAAATATCATCTTCTTAGCAATAAACAAATTTAGAGAGGAAGATAACTGTTTAGATATTACAATAAACGTGGAACTGTCCTTCAATTAATATTTTATTATTTCAATTATGTAATACTTATTGTTGCTGGATTATATTATTTGACTGTAAAATTAAACCGATGGTCCGCACTGCTTTTTCACGAGGATTATTAATAAAAATTCCCATATATCACCCTTATAATATAATTACACGTACTTGGTACTTGCCACTGCTTCTACTCAACTTGTATTGGAAGTAAGGAAATATTGTAAAATAATAAATAATAAAAGTCGTAAAGTTAATTTCTATTCCACTTGAGCATCGCCTAGTTTGTCGACTACAATTAATTAATTTTGTAACTTGTAAAACTTGAGTGACACAAAAATATAATATCTTAATCTTTTGAGGTTATTATAGCTTAAAGTAACATCAGCCAGCTTTCTTATTACCCGCCAAAACACCTAATCGATGACGATGCCGATTCTATTCCTTCCTATGTTACATCCCGCAAAAAAAAATTAGCATATCCTTCCCGTGTCAAAATCTATCTGCATTTTAGAAGAGTATTAAAATAGAAAAAATCAACTGGTTACTTTTGCCCACTTTGCTTTACTACGATGAATTAATTATGTAATTACTTTTATTTTTCACATTTTCGAACAATATCTCAAAATATACATGGGTATATACGCTAACTCTCCCGCACTTTTAAACCGCACACTATAATTCCAGGAACAAAGGTCATTACATTTGAGACACACAAGTTTGCGAACTGCTGCTGTACAATCCCCTTAAATTATTAACAAACAGGTGGAACACTTAATTACTCCAATGACATATTATCTAGAAGTATGTCATCTCTGGCAATAGTTTCCAAGCGTGTACACGAAGTGAATTTCAGAGCGGAGAATTTTTATTGTAAGCCTCATATTAAAAACGATTCCCCTCTAACCTCTACAGAGAAAATCGATAAATAATTATAAAAGTTAAAATCGGGTTTGAGCCGACTTTTAGGAATATTATAAATGTAGTAGAAACACACACCGTCTGCTCTCATTTGAAGACATGGACATAATTGGATTGATAGAGACTCTTCTTCAGATTTTTCTTTGACACGTTTTCGTATTGAGAAATATTGACGAGGGGTAAAGGAAATCTCTTGCTCGTCCTTTGCAAAAATTCTTCTGACACCTCTCATGTATATTTTTAAATGGGTAGACTTGGCTTACTCCCACAAGTTAAAAAATATTGAATCTTGGAATGATACCGTGCTGTTACTCCAATATGTATTTCATAGCATTCACGCTTCACAAGGAATCATTGAAACTTTCGACTTTCCCCGATTTCTTGAGATTACACTAGAAAAAGAAAAAGTTGACTCAAACCAACAATAATACTTATGAATGATTGGGGCCGAAGTGTAACAGATACTGTGGAAATTGTCCGCATTCACAACTTGATGTTGAATATCAAACATGAAGAGCATTGAATTTGACATGAGGCTCGGACCGTCAACCGTGTGGCAGGTGAAGTCGGAAACACAACAAACATAATATTTATGGACTGTGGATGAGGGTAGTGAAGAGTGAAGGATCTTTCTGATATCTCATCTCCGGACGTTTCAAATTTATATTTTATAATATTATTTTGTCTTGTGTGTGGATTAGGAGGAAATTATAATAAATAGAGTAGTAGACGTAAATGTGAAAGAACTGAACACTTTACTCCCAGTGAGTCGTGGTAGGAGAGAAATTCTGCTGTTAAATATATATTATCAAACTATCTCAATGTATGAATGATTGAATGACAGTTTCCACTAGTCCCGAACTCCCAAGTTGTTGTAGTAGTATAGTAGTAGTAGCATTTGGTCAGTGATTGGGGGAAAATTGAAGATTCAATGGAGATTTACTAGTTACTCGTTTGGTTGCTGTGACTGACTAGGGGATGGATAAATTTTCAGATGGAAAAATATGAAAGTTAAGCTCTGACGCCAGTTGTTGTCAGTTCAGTTGTTTTCAAGTTAGTAGTTGGTTCGTATGGAATTTTCTACACGGCCAAGACGAGACATTATAGAATTAGAGTGAATACGTGGTGGTGTGGTGAAGGGACTGTTGTTGGCTGTAGAAGACGAAGACCAAGACGAAGACGAGAGCTCAAGACGTTAAATAAGTAGATATATGAAGTAGAATGTACAAGTGCAACAAACTATCTCCATCACTCACCACTCACATACTCGCACACAATAATAATATGTAGGTCAAAAAGTTAAACTTTTTACGAGTTTCAGCTGAGTTGCGAAGAAGTAGAAAGACAGTTACTTTTTTCCTATACATATGTACAACTCGCACCGTACTATTTCCTTGTCATCCTCTCGCTGTACTTGTTATAGTATTTAGCAGTTTGGTAGGATTGATATTAGCTATTAGTAGTTAATGTTGGAATTCGCAAATATATAAGGTTGAGTGTATTTAGATGTTCATTGTTATGTTAGGTTAAGTACTTAACACAGAGACAACTTTTAGATGTTAGTAAGTTAATTTGTCATTTCGCAGTTTAGTAAGTGTTAAGCATGGAGTTAATCAAGTAGGACATAAAAGAAAAGAAATAAGATTTACAACTGTGAATATTTAAATTGGCTAATTGACTGACTGGAGATAGGTAGATATGGTAGATATAGATACATTGCACAGAGTATATAGTGGTAGTACTTGTGTTCAGTGTTTATTTGAATGTATAATTATTGACTTTTCGAATCTGAATGAAAGGTATATAGTAAAATGATAGTTGATAAGTATATAGGAGGCAGAGAGTATATATATTTAGATTCTATCCTATATATATATTTTATTATTTTTGGTTATTTGGATTTGGAAAGTCGGAGGATTATTATGAAATTGAAGACTGAAACTCATTGTTAAGGAATATTTGAATGATTTACCGTCCACTCTTGTCCCGGCAGAGTCGTCCTGTAATTCCTTATTTTCTCCTTAATTCCATTCACTTCCTCGCCGTTAGTTTTGTCCGCCATTATGTTGGTTGACTATATAACTATAATATAACTGAATATAATACATGAACCTATTAAGCGTCGCCTTTATTTTATTCCTCGTCCTAAACCTACCACTCGTCTTACTACTCAGTACTCGTTCAGTCAGTACTACTCACTCATAGTTGAATCTATCCGTTTATATTTTACGTGGCTTCGGTATATTTATATAATATTACAACTGAATAATAGTATTTACTACACACACCTACACTCAGCACTGAACAGAACGAACACAGCTCAGGAGACGGGAAGAATACTCAAAATACATGGACTCAGAGATCCAACTGTAGATTCTATGTGTGTGATTGTGTTTGGTTTGAGGCTTGAAGCTATAAATTCATAAGTAAAAACTATAGAGAAAAAAAGCTGCTATATATCTCATCTGACTCTCTAAAAGTCTCTCTCTCTCTATCTAATAAGTCAAGTTTTTAGTTGGGTCTGCAGTTGTTCCTTTATTATTGGGTTCGCTTTACTTAATTTTCTTTTGCTTCCCGTCCAGGACCAGGATAGGGTACATCTATATAGGAATCCTTAAATCATTCTAATACTATGTCTCAAATTTATTTTTTTACAAGTATGA
>JAQFZE010001018.1:0-20495 GCA_034695245.1 Dicyrtomina saundersi | reverse complement strand
ATCCCCTTTTTGTTCATCAGCAATTTATTCCCCCCTGGATTGTCTTTGAACTGACATACCCCTGCACCACGTAACTTCATAACAGACCAGGATGTAAATTCTTTTTCACGAAGTTTCTTACGCATTCGTTTAGTAATCTTACTTTCTACTTCAGGGTCGTTCAACTCCAATAACTCCTCATCCGTAAAATTTAAAGCCTTTTCACATTCAATCAACTCTTCTGAAATATCCTTCGTATATGGAACATAAACATCATTTGAACTTAGTAAAACTAAACATATGTTATAATGCTGCAAAAACGCCTCCCATTCAGCTTTTGTTATAGAAAGCCCTCTCAAATTTTTTGACGTGTAGAGCATTGCATTTGGCGTATCAGTAGGAATTCCAAGAATTTCTTTCACAGAACTTCGAATTATTCGAATAATTTTATAACAATTTTATTTCTATTTCAAAGTACTTTAAAAAAATTTTGCGCTTACTGGTTTGAGCAGTGCAGTGCTTTACTGTAGTCAACTGTCAACAATATAATGTGAAGTATTTTTAAATTTGACTACTTCTATCCACTACACCGTACTCTGCCTCCACAGCCAATCAACATTGGCCCTTTCTTTCCCTTATCCTTCGCCAATCCAAATCACCGCTGACCTTACCCACAGCCAATCACTATTTGCCCTCTCTTCCTCTTACCCTTAGCCAATCAAACTTACCGCTGACCTTCCTCGTTAGCCAATCAGCGACGTGACGGGACATCCTGTCGCCTGTCGATATTTGGAATAGTAGTAGGATAGGTTAGAAATAAAAATAAAAATCTCTACTCGATCAATGCGTTGAACAAATTCAGCTCGTTCACATCCGTGTCATCACTTGCAACAAATCTTGCCAGCAAAGTAGTGTCCAGCGTCAGAAAACTTACATCCGAAATAAGGCTCCGGAATTCCTTATGGCAATAAAGTAATGGCAATTCAAACTAAACGCTATTGAAAACTTAACACAAGACCGAGATTTTAACAAGTGTAGAATGTGTAGGTTAATTAATACGAAATAAATCAGAGTTTATTACGCAGTAATCATTTGTTTAGCAGTTGCGTGCAACGGGGCCAAAGAGTACTGCTCAGCTAATGCGTGAATCTGAACAACATTATTCAGTTTTAACATCGACAGAAACATGTCTTCGCATCGAATCTTTAACTCCAACACAATGTATTTCTCAGCTAAATACAATAGTTCTTTTACTGTCCGGACAGACTCGTCAGCTGGTTCGATGAGGTCAGCGTAAAGAAACTGAAATCTAATAAAGTGAAATCACTGCCGCAATTTCAATGTGACTCTAAATTGATTTTGCCTTAAAAGGTCGAATTAATTTTTAAACGACGGCTACGACTACTTACGACATCCGAAAATTTATTATTTATTTTTCGGAATAGCTTACGTTAAGGAAAGACTCAAAGCTCATAGACTCCACATCGGGTAACTTAATGATCTCGTCATCTCCATTATTCCCATGATTGGTCCATCTGTCCTCAAACATAACCTCGAAAACGCTGGAACGAGCAATCAAGAAGATTTTATGGCAAAAAATGATTTCTTTTGCTGGACCAACTTCAAAGGTCACGTCGCAGCGGACCTTCCGTTGTAGCACATTTTCATGGGACTCAGCTGCTCCTCGTGACTACAGGTAACCAGGAGGTAATCTTCACTTCTACGTCATTTGTGGGGGTGGGGGTTAATGGTGGGAATTTGTAAACGTTTATTCAAGATGGCTGCTGGCCGCCATATGCAATTATGTACAAGCAATTGTTTGATGTGCGAGTAAACGTTTATTCAAAATGTCCGCTGGTTTTTGTATAGCTATCGTTGGAATAAACGTTTATTTGATGTCCGAGTAAACGTTTATTCAAAATGTCCGCTGGTTTTTTGTATAGCTATCGTTGGAATAAACGTTTATTTGATGTTCGAGTAAACGTTTATTCAAAATGTCCGCTGATTTTATATAGCTATCCTTGGAATAAACGTTTGTTTAAGATGAGTGTTATGTGATATTTGTATTTAAATGTAAGCATTGTTGAATGTTAGAGTATTTGTAAACGTTTGCAATTCATGTTTTATAAATGGCGCTTGGTGTTTTATCCTTGGAAAATTTTCCAGGTCTAGAACCTCCAGCGGAGGTTTCAGGCCTGCTTTGGTATATTTAGTTATGAAAACATAGCGCATTAGTAAATATTGTTTAGCATTTCCATGACTGAATGTTAAATTATTTGTAAACGTTTATCATTTATATTTTAAAAATGCCGCTGGTTGTTTTATCCTTGAAAGTTTTGTTTTGGTAAAAATAATATAATGCATGGTATGAAATGTGTATAGATATGCTTGGTATGCGTATGACGTAATCTTAATTGGGTCTCAAGCAGGTTCAGAAAGATTACATTTTATGATGTGAACCACGCCTTCTGACAAGAGAAAATCAAAAAATCTTTTGCGATATTGCTATAAAAATTACATAGGTGGAGGTGGGATTTAGTTTATTTTTAGTGATCATACGTCCACACAATGTAATTTCTGTCAGAAGGCGACCCACTTCACAATATCGCAGATAATTTGATTGAACATTGAGTGTTTTTTGAATGATCATGAAATAAAAATAAATTAATTTGTTATTACTATTAAGAAAAAAGTAGGCAGCTGACAGATAAACATTTATTTACAAGATTTGGTGATGGTATCCCAGAGGATAACTTGTATTAATATTTTGTGAATTAGGATAAATACGACTAATATCTAAACTATTTAATGACATTCTGTTAACAGTTACTAGATATAATTTGTGATTTACAGGTTTGATAGATTTAATATTTATAGTAGTCGCTAAAGTATTTTTTTCAAGTGCTTGTTTAAATTGATCGTGTCTATAGTTAGCTATAAGACTAGATTTAGGTATGCCACAACATTTTTGCTCTTGTTTATTTTCAAAATATAGTAATGAATACATTTTACTTTTAAGCGCAATGATTTCTTTAATATCCAGACTATCAATGCGCACATCACCAGCACGGTTTTCATTTGTTTTAATTAATATTAAAAGATCTGGATGTTTCTTGAAAATGTCGTGTGAGGTTGGTATTTTTGAAAAGTCGAATTCTTTATAATTTTTAATTATGTTTTCATAAAATGTTTTAAGCATTGTTGAAGCCTTTAAATAATAACCGTCAGTATCTGTATAAATGCATTCTGCTTTGTATTCAAATATTTCCTGAATAGTATACCATTTTGTATACCAGTGTATTTTAGCCAAATGTAATATAGAGGCCCCAGCATGAGAAACGTTAAGTAAAACGTATTGTTTTTGTCCAAACGTGAAAATACTTGTATGTTCTGTTAATGGTTCAAAGTCGCGGCATTGTGGTGATGCAATCCATTGTTTACATTGACTAGAACTAGTACATAACTTAGTATTTGTGAATTGCAAGATGTCACGCAGTGTGTAGCCATAGGCTACATTTGAATTTTTTTTGTGAAATTTATTTTCAATCACAGTTTTAGCTGTTTTCCGTTTTTCTAAATTAAAAACTACATAATCTTTGAAATAAGCAGCTTGTTTAAATTGAAATGCTGCATGAACATGCAGTAGTTTCATACCTTTAGATAGATAAAAATGCAATAATTCTATGTGAACACAATATTTAGATTTGTTATATAATGTGAGTAATAATCTAGGTCTTGTTATAAATTCATGATTTAGTTGATAATATTTGTTTGCTAATTTATTTTGTTCATCACTTAGTTCTTTAAAGTGAATCCTACGTAATTCTGGGCATAAAGGAAGATCTTTATCACGTTCGTGTAATTCAATGGGATATTCAAGGTCAACACAGACTATATAGCTTATATCTTGTTGTTGATTCCCTACAGTTGGGTCAGTCCAATTTATTTTATTTAATTCAGTAGGGTCGTCAATATATTTAAAATCAGAAACAGGTAATTTGCATTGCATTACGTAAGGGTAGAGAGAATTTATGTCTAATGCAATTAGTTGTGTTTCTGGTTTTGTAATATCAAGGCCCTCTGGACATCGTGTATTATTTGCTGTAGCAATGTGTTGTGTAGCTACACAAGGTCCACCTTGTATGCTGTTTTTAACTAATTTATATATTCGTTTGTCACGAATGTAATCGATGTTGGCTTTTGTATAGTATAAGAAACATTGCCACGAAAAGCTCGGTAATGTAAGACAGTAAGTGGCGTCTAGGCCAAAATCTTTAAAACCTATTTCGCGGTAATGTTGCCAAATTTCGGCAGTGTGAATAGTATTTAACATATTACAATATTGTGTATATTTTTTAAAATTTGTTAAATTAAATTTAGTACATGTAGATTCTATCAGTTCCCAATCAGTGTTTGTTGTACTATTTATGTCACATGTAATATTTTCTGTAAACCATTGACGATTAGGTATAGGTTCAGTGTCCGCTAACATGGTTTTAGTTGTAAATACTTTGTAAGGGTAATTTAGTTTTTTGCTGAGTAAATTAAAGTTTTCATTATTTGGTTTTATAGAATTTGGTAGTTGCAAATAGTTGAAACACTGTGGTAATAATTTGAATGTATCAATTCCGTTGAGGGAAATGCATTCTAAAAGTTCTTTAATTTCAGATCCAAGGAAAAGAAATGAATCTATAAATCTGACTTTAATGTTTGAGTAGTATCGTTTTTGATTTTGAGGAATTTCTAAATTGTCTAAATAGTAGGTATTTAATTTAGGAATGTAAATGTCTTTTGCAGTGATTGTAATTGATATTATTTCTTTAGGTGATTTGCAAATGATTTTAATATCTTTTTGATCAAACAGATTAGTTTTTGTAGTTTGAATAAGTAAATGAAAGTCCATATGACTGCAACCATGATTAACTACGGGTATTTCAAATCTATATTTTGTTGCTAGGTTACAACGAACGCATATAACACTTAAAACTTCACCAGTTGCGTGGTTGTGATGCAAGGTCCTATATATTTTCTTAGATTTGTTAAATTCAGTTCCACACATTTCACAGTGGTTTTTAGTTTTGTATTTTGTTAGCATTTCAGCCGAAGGATAAATATAGTTGTTTGTTTCTCTAATTTGAGTTAGTAATATTTTTGCCCAGTAAAATAATCTAGTGAAAAAATGTTCTACTACATTATCTTGGTCGTAATATTCAAATGCTACAATATAGTTTCTACTTTTTAGGTAATGAATAACAAGAATTGAATATGCTGCAGGTTCAAAACTACCTTCAAGTGTTTGATTCGGTTTTGATTGAAACATATTGTGTGTGGTTTCACTTGGTTGTAAAAATGTTTGAAAAGTATAATAAATTATGTAAGGATAAGGAAGGGTCAACCAATGTTGACAAAATTTTGCTGATATTCCTTCTTTTGGAAATACAATTCTAGGGGTTCCTAGTTCTTGACACACGTTATAATGTTTTGTTATATTAGATTCAGAGTTAAATGATCTAAAACATTTTGTACATTTCCATCGTTTCTTGCGTTCTCCTTGACATAGAAATTTAGTTAAATTTGTAATAAGTACAAGATGATATAAAGTAGTTTCAACATTTGAATTGTTTGTTATAAGTTTACGAATTAAAAATAAGTTACAAGTATTGGCGGTAGTAGATTTATAATGACTTTTTCGATACATAATTACATTATCATTCTGGTGCGTAAAAACATTAACTGAAATATTATTTTTAGCTTCAAAAATATCCAAATCTTTATGTAAATCAATTGGTGTATGAATTCCACTAAAATCAAATTTATCTATGTATGGTTCGTAGTTTTTTGGGCAAGTTAGACGGTTATTTCTAGTTGGTTTTATATTGTTTGCTTTTTCAAATTCTTGTCGCTTTTTATTTTTTTCTAGAATTTCGTTACTGTAACGAAATGCGCATATACAATATTGAAAACACTGATCATTATTTGTATTGAAAATATTCAAAAATCCTTTACGTTTAATTGGCATTTTTAAAAATCCTGATGCACGAGCTTTACAAAATAAATTAAGAATACCTACTTTAACTTGTACGGATTCTATTTCCTTAACTGACCATGATGTTCCTAGTTTATTAAAATCATTTAATTTTTCTATTATTTCAGATGCGCACGTAAATATAAAATCATCTACTTCGTCGTGATTGAAAACGTCGTAATTTGTAGATGATATATAAATTGTTCGTTCCTTTGGTATAGGTTCATTTTCTATAATAATTTCTTGTTCTAACACGAATGCAATTATGAGAGATGATTTAATGCTAGTATGTAATTCTAAGTTTTGATTAATAAGTTTCACCAATGGTTCATAAATTGATTCCAGTAATTGTCTTACATCTTGATATTTTGTATCGGTTGGTAAATAAATATATTTTATAATACAACCTAAGTTTGATCTGTTTAATTCTTTAAATACAGTTAGATCGATTTTTTGGTGTTTGCGGGATGAGTTTTGTTGTTGTTGAGGTTGATTGTGGTTACTGTCGTCGTTGTTTGTTAAAGATAATTGTTTATTTGTGTCACTATTAGGGTCACTGTTGCTGTTAGTTACAGTTAGTTGCGTTTGTTGATCACTAACGTTGTTTGATGTGGTTCTTGTACTAGTTCCAGCTCCAAGTTGTTGGTCAAGGTCAAGGTCATATAATTTTTGATCGATATGACCTTTTCGTTTATTAGGCTGAAGACATTGGTGTAAGCATATGTTTTCACAATACAGGTCACAATGTTCACACAAATGTACTTGTTCTACGTGGCTTTGGTATTGAACATAAGATCGTCCGTAAAACGGGCAGTTTGGAATTGTGCAGTACAAATACTGTAAATGTAAAAATATATTTATTTAGCGAGTTTCAAACTACTTTAATTCACCTAAAAGGATAAGAAATCTTTATTATTATGTTGTTTAATTTATATCGCTTACAAATCCGGATTTCCCACGTTTTTCAGCGCTTGGATATTGTGATTGTTCGTGTTGAATTATTCTTGGTAAATTTTTAGTAGACATTATTAAATAAAAATTTTGAATTTGGTAGTTTAAATAGTTTACTATAGGTTTGCTACACAAACTTTGCAAGTTGTAAGTTGCTTCGTTGTAGTGGTTACTGCATTTGCTTGTTACAGTGGCATTTCTATTTACACATTTATAAGAATGTTATAGCGCATGTTCGAAATGATTCGTTTTGGTAGAATACGTAAAATGGGTGGATTCACGCATATGTACTAACCTTCATATAATGGTGTAGATAAACTCATTGGGTGTGGTAGTCTGTGAGTAGGGTTGTCTCCAATTTCATTAGCTGCAGAGCTATGATTCTCAACCACATTTGATTCGGTAGGAGTTTGCAATTGTTCGCGGTTGCGTGTTTCACTTGCGTTGTTAATACTTTTTTTGGGTTTTTTAGTGTTTTGGTTGCGCAGTGATGACGTAATCAATTTAAACATTTTCATTGAGAATAGAATAAGAACAAGTACAAATAATCCATACAACACTGCAAATCAAAGTGGTTCAAACATTGTGAAGTGTATTGTTAATAATATATTGAACATGTTATTATAATTTCATTTTAATTAACATTTAAATAAAAATATACTTACTTGTGTGATCTAATAGTTGTATTATATTGTAGCTTTGCATATTAGGTGTTTTGTTTAACGTTATGTTTTGTTGATCAGATTGATTAGTGAGTTCTTGTTCTATGTAAGCGCGAGTAGTTAATCTTTGAAGCATGTATTTAATTGATTCTAGTATAAAGTAATGTAGTGATTTTCCAGTTAATGCAGTTATTAAAATGTCAATAGGTAGTATTTTATTTGCAGTTTGATCTTCAAATAAAATATCATTATAGTCTATTTGATTAAAATGTGTAGATGTATTAGAAATATTTAGTCCTCCACCAAGCATTGTTTCAATGTTTTTAAGATCTTGTAAAGATTTATTAAAATTAGTATTAGTGTTATGGTTGTGATATAAGTTGCTTGATGGAGCTGCTAATACTGCTGTAGTTGTGTTAGCAGTACCAATCAATAATATGTGCGTATAAATAAAATATGCAAAAATTAATGTAGTCTTCATTTTTGAAAGTAGAAGTCAGTCAGTATGTGTACTGTTCAGATGTTAATTGATAACTAAGTATAAGTGTGTGTAATATGTTTATTTATAATAATACTTGTGTTTAAATCGGTTATTTTTACGTTGTTTTGAAATTGGCAACCGTGTATGGACTTTATGTTGTTGTCGTGTTTTACTTAGCTGACGAGGTAGATTCTTGAGTTTTGTTGTTTGTTTACGAGATAATTTCTTTGAAAGTTTGTTTTTCTTATTTGCTGTGATATTGGAATTGTCGTCACTTGTTGGAAGTTGCGAAGAAGGTAGTTTCTCATCATTTTGCCATGGAATGGTATTAGTTGTGGTTATTTCATGTGGTGTTGTAGTTTTGTCATTAGAAACAGTTGTGTTGACAGTATTAGGAGTAGTATCATTATTGTTTACAAGAGAACCTCCATGTTGGCTATTTTTTGTGTCAATAATGTTTTTGGTTGGTGTTTTATTTTGTATTGTTTTAGATGCTTGTGTTTCTCGAAGCTTCATTAATTCGTTGTATAAAGTAGGTGAAATAACTTTCATTATATTTGTAGACATTTTGATGATATTATTTAGGTCATGCTTTATTCTTCATTGCTACTATTGCTGTTATTGTTGTCTAGTGATATTGCTAGACAAATTTCACCTAAATTAATTTTATAGAATATTTGAGCTAGAATAGTTTGAATAAGACGTCTTTTTCGAATAAGTAGTTTTCGTGTGTTATGAAAATCTAAATCAGGTTGCTGTTTATTTATAGAATCAAAAATTAAAAGTATTGAACTACTTGTTTCTTTATTTATGGATTTGCAAAATTGGGTGATGCTAAATATGCAATCTAAAAGTGCTTGAATTTGATTATTATTAGCTTGTACTATTGATTGTTTAAATTGACGTGGTTTAAGGTATATTTGATTGTATAGAAACTCGTTTTCCGCTTCGAGACTTGTATGTTGTACAGTTGGTTGGTTGACTGACATGTTTGTAATTACATATGGTCATTATATACGTAGATTTCTGTACCATTAATTGGAAAAATGTTATTACGTAAAAAGTATTTAGGATTATTGCATAGAGGGTGTAAATCAATAAACAGGTAGGTAAAACCTCTTTGTGAACACGCTTTTTCGTAAGCTGAAGCTAAGTAATTTGGTTTACCGGGGCATATTTGACGGCTTAGTTGTATGATGGAACTACGATCACGCACTTGATCAAATAGTATAAGGTATCGTGTACTTAAATTAATAGTGCGAAAATGTTTTACAAACGCATTTTGAAGAATAAAAATCAGCGATAAGCTTTTATGATGAGAATATTGAGTAAATAATCGTTGGACAAGTTGTCGTTGTTGCTTATTAAATTCAATCGAGCTCATATAATCGTCAATTACAACTAAGGAATTGTCTATGTCTAAGGATTCGAGTTCTTCTATATTATTTGAAAAAATGATATTTGAATCGGATTCCTTTAATTGTTCTAGTACTGGTTCGTCGTGAAAATGAATATAAATAACTTTTTCTAACTCCTGACTAAATACTTGGCGTCTGCGCTTTATTATTTCAATAGCTAAGGTTGTTTTACCTCCTAGTGTAGGTGCAATAATTTGTATAGTTGTAGGATGAATGAGAGTAAAATCAATTAAATCCATACCATGTTGTTTGTGGTATAATAATTGTGTTTAGTGGTCAATAAACAAAAGTGTACTAAAGGAATTTGGTGTTTGTAAGCACATTTATTTATGTTTTTTAATGTGATGTAATACAATAATAATCCAACTACTCAGTCTAATAATATAATAATATGTTTATAATGAAGTAATGTTTCTACAATATTCAGGAACATTTATTTTATAGGTGTTAGTTTGAGTCAAAGGACAGTGATATAGAGAATGAGGGCTGAGATTAGGAATCATAGAAAGAAATCGTTTAATTTTACGATCATTTTGAGTAACTGAGCTACTAAATTGGCTAATAAATTGTTTATATGATATTCCATTATATCTACTATGTAAAAAGTATAAGCAATAGCCGCCACAAAGAGTACTTCTTCCGCTCTGTAGAATTGTGCAATTTTCTGCTGTGATTAATTTAGTTGGCCATTGTACATCCTTGTACTTTCTAACACAATTTCCATAAGAATCAAAGTACTCGCTTGTTGTTTCTGATGTAATGTACCATGCAATCCAATGTAATCCGTTATGGGAAATAGGTTCAGTATTTTGAATTACTAAAATAGGATATTTTAAAATTCCATTAGCAGTATTGTTATGTAATTGTTCAAGTGCTTTGTACATCTGATCTGCTGCCACCACAGTGTATATGACAGATTGAATTTGGTTAGTGTTGTCAAATAATTGATGTAAAGCTTGAAGTAAAGATCCTGTGTTCATTTTGATTGGTAAAAGGGTTGGAATAGTACTGCTGTAAGCAATTAAATTAAATTTTTGTTAATTGTTTATTATAGAACTTAATACATTTTTTAGTAATAAATCTAATTTAGGTACTTACGCTTATCGATTAAATATTATTTCTTTGTTCTTGTCAATTTCAAATACTGACTGAAAAACCATGTAAACTACAGCTGTGATTGAATTTGCAAGAGCGGTTCTGAAGCGTAAATTAATTCTAATTTGTCCGTTTTTGTTCATAGCTAAACCATCATTTGATGTTGGCAGTAGTTCATACGCAATAAGAACATTGCCGTTCTTGTAATTTTTCTGATTGATGCCGTTGCCTAATGTAGGACAATTAGCTAGTTTCCTTAATGAATTCAAAGCTAAGAGAAATGAATCTTCGCCTGCACCTGCTGCTGTCTTAAATGACAGTGGCAAAATACGATATCCAACGTTCTCTTGATTCAATGTGACTATAATTTCACTCAAATCAAAATCTTGGAAATTAAAAAATGATGTTTTTAACTCTCCGAGATATGCTTTGCTTGACACTAAACCTATGACTAATCGTTGTGGCAATCGTCCGTTTATTAAATTGTCGATGCTGTGAGATAAAATCCCAGAGGGTATTATAAATGGTTTCACTTCTGTTTCGAGACACGGGTATTTAAGCGTACCGCCGCTGTTTAAAAATGACCGATGCTTGTTAACAATGGATTCAGACACTTGTACACGTTTAATAAAAAGAGTTATATCCACAATATCAAGCCGATATGGCGTCCCATTATATCCTGCTCTTGTTTCTGCGTCACCTGAAGCATCAATACATATTTCTGGTAATGAGCGGTGCAGAATAAGTCGTATGTCCGTCTCCCCAGGAAGCATTTTTTTCTGGTTGAATAAGGGAGCATTTAGTTTGCCCAACATGCTAAATATTTTACTCTTTTCACAAATTTCATGTCTTGTTTTGAATCCAGCATCTGTTACTTTAAATGTATCTGGGACAGTATTAGGGATATAAAGAATATCGAGTAAATCATTGTTTTTCTCTGATGGACTGCAGCCCAAATGTAGTCGCAGATATGCATTAATAGGATATTGATTACTAAAATCTGTAATAAGTTCATTATTGATAAACATTTGCAAATTCGAGAACATTGTATGGAAAAGTAGTGAAGACGGGCTGACAATATCTTTCTCTTCAAGTTCTTTTCCATCTGCTAGGACTATACGACATGTGGTTAGTAGAAAACTATCATTGAGATTCATATATCGTCCAGGGATTCCCAGTATATCAAAAATGATAGGATTTTGGTTGTTTTTTGGTGATAACAGAGGGTAGTGCTGACTATATGCTCCACTAAAGAGAATACTTATATCGGTGGCAGGTAGCTTTTCTAATAGCAAGTTAGATTGTATTGATCGCTGACTACCTTCGTAAATTGTCGATTGTTCACCGTATACACCTTCTGTTGTATCCATTTTAAGTACTTTATTAGTTACTAGTAATAAATAGGTATTAGAGTGAGAATTTTATTTATGCACACGTTCGCCGCCTATGTCGTCTTCCAGCACCAGCTTGCAATGTAGGTCTACTTCGTCGGCGTCGATACCGTCGTCTAACTCTAGTTATTGGTAAACGTCGTAATTTACCACCTGACTGACCGACGCGTCGACGACGTCTGCGCCTGCCACCTACTTGTGATCGTCTACGCATAATTGTACTAGATTGTTTTCTTCGATTTACTTGTTTTTTGTTAGGGTGGCGCTGTAACCGCTGTGGGCGTTTCAAAGACTTACGTTGTCGTTGTAGTGTATTTGTGCTAGTGTAGCGGCGCGTTTGGGATTTAGTTGTTACTCGTGGTTGTCGTTTTTTTGATCTGCTTTGAATTTGCCTAGAACGTGTCTTTTTATTGGATTTTTCACTTGATGTTTCCGATGACAATGGCAAGTTTTGTTCATCTGTGGTAGCGTCAGTCAAAGTAAGTGGTACAAGATCTGACGATTCTGAAGACGACGATATATTATTTGAGTATGATGTACTTGGTAATGTAGAGTCATCGGAATTCATGACTGATAGTTGCTCGGTATTGTTGTCGTCCATGTCATTTTCAAAATCATTTAAATGCTTATTTTTAGTATACGTATGATTGCTTGTTCGTTTTGTTCGTATATGTTGTTTACCGCTTTGTTGTTTTTGTTGACGTTTTTTTGTCGATGGTGGCTCAAGTCGACATTCGTTTTCGCCTAATGTTTCATCTTCAATGCTAGGTCCGCAAACAATTTTTCTCATTTTGATCTATTCAATACGAGGACGTAAATGCAATTCAATGATGGATACAGAATTTTCTTCTGTATCTACTAATTTACTAAATTCATTAGCTAACTGCAAGCGAATTACTTGTACGTTGTTTCGGGTGAGCGGCTGATACAAGATAGGAACAAAATTGTGATTTAGTTCTGTTTTATATATTTTTGGAAGATCAATTGATCTAAGAATTGGATGAGGAGTTCCAGCGTACAAAGTATTTTCAATTAAATTACACAAAACTAATAATCTACGTGCAGGAAGTACATGCACGGGGTCAATTATTACGTCGCCTCTATCAATTATGTCCTGTTCTTCTTCCTCAGCGGCTAATTCAGGTCTTATTGTAGCCTGTGTGCCTTGTCGAAATATTTGATTATCGCTAAATCCAAAAAATTGATTTAATAATACTGGTAATTGTATTTCTATATCTTCTCGCATATCCGGAACAAATAATTGTCCATTTACCAGTGTGAATTGTAATTTAGTATCGGACCATAGATTTTGTTCAAGTGTTGTATTTAAATCAGTAATAACATGATTAATTTCAAGACTATTAGGTTCCGCCATTTCAATTTGATGTAAGTAAACGACAAAAAACCGGAAAAACATCCATCGTTTATTTTCTATTTTTGCGTATTCTTGAATATCAAAAGCTGATTGTGATTGGTGAGTTCCGCTTTTAAATGTGTCCGTTGAAAATCCTAGACAATTAGTTAATTGACTAGGTAGTACAACGTAATCGTATTCTGTGCCCGTAAATGTTAATGTACACATTGAATTTGAAGAATCATCATCAGTTTTTGGACATGTAATTGAAAGTCTCCAACCGTTATCAAACATTGCTTTATTAATTCGTTCTATAAAATGATGATAATCATTGTCACCAGTATTGTTTTCTCTTCTGATTGGTTGAATTGATTCATATCCTTCACGTATAACAATAATATTTTCTAAAGTCGTAAATTCCTCTTCGGTAAATTTGAATTTTGTACCTATTGGAACTTTGTCGAATTCCGTTTGTGTTGTTACTTCATATGGAGTAAATTTGCCTGCTTTAAATCGAAATCGATTATAGTGAAACGTTTCAGAAAAAAGCCGCGGTAACTGTAAATTTGATGTATCAGTTAATGCGAGATTCATAAATTGAGCATACACCTTTTCATTCACAATCATTGTTAAAATTCGAAATGGAAATGACTTTTTTTCTAAATCAAATGTTAAGTCAGCTAAAAATTTAAGTGTAGTAGTTTCGGTTTTTGTAAATTCATATGTTGTGACTTTCTTTGGTGTAATATTCGGAAATATCTTAGTAATGTTTGTATATTTAAAGTTTTTAGTATCATTACTACTAATGATTGTAGCACGATTATTGATTTCATCAACATTTGGATTTTGATTCAATGGTTTAGTTACAGTATCTGGATCAGGCGGCGGTTCTGCAAGCGTAAATCGAATGCTGATTAAACCGATGTCATAATTATAAAGACGTAATGGGTATGGAAGTACTGTAACAAATTTATTTGCTTTGTTATTCGGAAACGTGTTAGCATCTTGTTCACTGCTTAAAGTTAAATAAATGTCATTTAATCCCATTGTTTCTGAACGACTGTAATTAAGTGGGTCTATCGAACCAGAATTAAAAGTTGATCGACGGCTAGATGTACTTGCAGTTGATGATGCAGCTGCTGGTGATGTTAAAAGTGATCGTCTATTCGATAATAATGAAGAATACATTGTGTTGATACTTTTTGAATACAGTATTATGCTTCTGTTAATTCTAATTCGTAAAATTTTCCTGTAATATCCTCATTTGATAAATCCTTGAGACTGTATGTTATTGGATCAGTATTTAAATGTACTGTTGCAATTTTAAATGTCTCCTCTGACCAGTTAGATGTATATCCTAGATGAACGACAAATGATGAATACATAAAAATGCAATAAATACTTTGTTTTATACCATTTTGTAATATTTTTTATTAGGTTTTGTTACAACGTTTTTCTGACCTTTGGCAAAAATCAATTTTGTTTTAGAAATTCGCACACGTTGACCAACAGAATATTTTGGTTTTTTTGGTTTCGTTTCCACCTTATTGTGTTTAACAAAAATTCTATTCCAAATATCATTTTCGTTATATTTGTTCACCTCATTAGGGCTTACACCCAATGTGGAATGATATGTGTTGTTGTACGTGCTGATAAATTGTTGGAATACGTCATAAAACCTGTTGGTATTTCTTTCAGTGAGGTAACGTTGAATTTTTTCAAAGATGGTTCTATAATTAAATACATTTAACAATTACAACTATTTGCTAAACATTCAATTAACGTTTGTGATTTTTTCTAGTTAAGTTAATCTTAGGCTAGGTTAGGCTAAGATAAGTTAGGTAAACCTAACCTAACCTAACTTAATATAACCTAACCTAACCTAACCTAATCTTACCTAATTACACGTTCTACAATTGATGCTTTTATTTCTGAGAATACATTATAATATTTAATTTGATTCTCTTTTAAAAACTGCTTAAAGATTCCAGCGCGAAATTCAGTCCCAGAATCTGAGAATACATACATTGGCTTTTGTTTTGCTTCCCGAAATATTGATTGCATAGCTTTAATTACTAAATTTGGTGTTTTGTGTTTTAAGAAACGACAATATAACTTTTTTGAGAACGAATCTATGCAAAATAATATGTTTTCATAATTATTATTGTATTTAGATATAGCTCCCAAGATTTTTAGATCAATTGCCCAAATCTCATTTGTAAAATGAAACAAAGTTTTACGCCTTTGGAATTTTTTTCTAATAGGTTGATGCAGAGAAAATGATCGCAGTTTTAAAAGTTGTTTTTTTATTTCCCGTGTATCTTTAAATTTAGGTTTGTTTCGTAAAAACCCAGAAAGCCCCATGTAACTTCCGCTGAATCTCTGGTTTAAGTAACTACGTCGAACTTCTGACGACAAAGATGCCATTATAGGCTCACATCAAAGTAGCAAATGACATTTATACAAGACAAAACACTTATTTTAAATCAAAATCATATTTATACTACACGTCTTTGGATAAATATTATCCAATTAGAATTTCTAATACATTTATTACATATTGTGATATACAAATGTTTCTACTCTTCTGGTGTTGTGTTATTTGAAAATTCTTCATTTGCTGATTGGTTCAGCTGCTGTATTTGATTTCCGTTTATAACTCTTGTCTCCTCATCATATCGTTGATTCATTTCTTCAGGATGTAAGCAAACCTTAAGTCGATTTCCGCTAACTTCAGTGTTATCTATAATCATTATTGAACTGAATTTTCGGAATCGGCTAAATGCTACATAGGTAGCACAAGGGAACACTTCACGTTCACCCAGAAAAATACATCCCTTATGGAATGTTTTACCTTGTACTTTATGAAAACTACTACCATAGTATAGCCTGAGAGGAATCTTTTCAATTTCATACCAAGCTGGTGTTCCAGGATCAAACTTATCATCTTTTAATGGCTTAACTAGATATCCTCTTCCGCGTCGAGTAACATGGATTTCATTCCCACTATAATCCGGAAAATGTACAAGTATAGCAGTAGTTATATTTTTCCATTTTCGTCGGTTTTCAGCTTTGTGAAAAACAATATCCACAACCACTCCTTCAGTTCCGTTAGTAAGTCCATCGATAACAGATATATTTCGTGTAAGAACGACTTTGCAGCCAATTGCAATTTCAATTCCAGGTTCAAATCGTCCCAGAGGGCATTTACTTGGAATGGAAACGATTTCTTCTTTTGGAAATAGACGATGAAGAGTGCGACTGTTAAATTACAAAAAATAAACTAATGCTTACGTCATAAATTTAAATTTTGTTATTAAATTACAATAAAATTAAATTCCCTACTGACCTATTATGTAAGTCTACGTGCATGTTCAACTGAAATAAATGAAGAGAATTTTTAAATTCATCTAGTACTTCTCTGGTTTCAGATTCCATTAATACTTTTTGGCGTCTTTGATTAACGCGATTCACATCATCGTCAGTGCATTTAAAGTACCGTAATCGATTTAGAAACTGCAAGTATTCGTTTTCTTCTGTGTTTGTTGTATGTTGCCTAAACGTTTCATCAAGAACAAACGTATGTTCAAAATTTCGAAATATGTGTGCAATTGGAATTAATTGAGGTGTAAGTTCAAGTTGCTCAAGAGGTTTGAACAAATTCACATCACATAAAGCGCCCAATTGAAAAGGATCTCCCCAAAAAATGACGCTACGACTTGCAAAGGGATACTTGCCACGAGCAGGATCAATATGACGCATAAAACGATCAATGTATGATAACATTTTTAATCCTACACAATAAATCTCGTCAATTAGAATAAATTTTATTCTTCTGTAATATGCTGCTTCTGAATTATTAAAAAATGGTCTTCTTAGCAAGTAATCATAGTTTGTAGTATGATGATCAATTCGAAATGCAGAATGAATTGTTGAACCAGATATTTCATGAGCTAAATGGCCCATAAAAGTCACCAGTCGGAAGTCAAATGACTTCATACGATTATGTTTTATTTGTAATCGTAATCGTAGTTCACGTATGGTAGCAGTCTTACCGGTGCCCGCTCGTCCAATTACGAGTATACGTAGGGGATTTCTAAAGAACTCATCTTCAGTCATATCAATTTGTCGTTGGACGAGGTCCACGATGGACCTTTGCTTCGTATTAAAAAACACATATGGAATTTGTGCTGCATTATTCCCCATTGTTGGCGATGGTAATTCTAGCCAAGCTATAACATCTATAATTCTTAGTTCTTTCACAATGAGTGTTTTGTTTTTTCTAACATAATATAAATTACAGTTACAAGAAATTTCTTTAAAATTTTTATCAAATTCAATATTATTTGTAAAGCAGGTGGAACATAAACTGTGGCGTAAATTAAATGCAAAAACGTATTTATCTTGACGAGATTGGTTTAGGTTTTTCTTGGGATCACAACTACAACAATTAACTAAACAATTTGGAACATTTTTAATTCGTCGCCACTGAACATCATCGTATACGTTAGGTTCATATTGTGCTGAGATCAGTATAGCCCATTTAATAACATATATTCGACACTTGTTACAAAATTCTTCAATTTCATAGTTTTGTAGGAATACAGTTTTATGAGTTGGAATTATTTGGTTAACCTTGTCTTTTTCTTCTCTATTTGTATTCCAAACTCGTTTGAATTTTGTAAAATTATACGGTTCATATGGCACTGGTAAACAATTGTTATCATAGGGAAGATACGGAACTGGTAAATCATATCCAAACTCGGTTATATTGGCTATACCGCGTTTAGTTACTTTGATACTACCACACAAACTGCATACAGTTATTGGCATCTCAATACAATTTTAAATAAAATTACTCACTGTCTGTAGATAGGTCACTCTCAGAACTTGACATATTGTAATCTTTTTTAAGTTGATTAAACGATTTTCGACGGTTTGGATTTTGGTTGATGCAGCGCATGATCACATAATCTATGTAGTTTGTCTGAGTTTTGTTTAAACCAAATATAGTTTTCTCGTTTCCAACTGCCGTACCTACCATTTTTTTAAATTTTCCATCAAAATGGAAATTAACTGCTTTTTTCATGAACCTTAACGGATGTGAATTTCTAATGCAGCATTGTTTACATCGAAATGATCCATTTCTTGAATCTAAATTCACATCTTGAATGTCAACAAACATTAATTGTTTGTTACAGCTGCAACAGTTTTCCCTTGAGCGGTTTGTTAATTCTTCTAATGAAATCGTTGTATCAATTGATATTGCGTAATCACAAGAACAATAACCACGTGTTTCTCGACGATGATAATAAATAGTGTCCATGAACAATTTAGCATAACAAGAATTGCAGTAATTATATCTAAATTCAATAGAATCTATGTTTCGAACTATCAAATTATCGTGGCAATCAAAACAAAAAGTTAACCTATCCGGACACTCCGATACAATTGAACCTTTGCAGCGATAATAAAAATGTGAGTTATGTGGTGGTTTCATTATTAGTTAGTATAAAAAAATTATGTTTAACTAAATCTTTTTTATTTTTTAAACTGGATCAACTCGTTCAACATCTACATCAGAATTGCTGTTATCATCGTGGTCACTGCTGCTATTGTCGTCACCTTGATCCTCGTTATCACTATCATCTTCATCACTACTGCTATCTGGAACATCATTTCCATGTTCCGCGTCAATTTCGTAATCTAATATAATTTGTGCAACCGTTTTGTTTCCTTGTGGGTATTCGGCGTGTATTCTACGAAACACGTAATCTTTATATGGTGTGTCTGCCGCATCAAGACCCAATAAAGGCTGTTTACGTTCATAAGAAATATGCAACGTAGTATGATCCTTTTCCACGTGAATTCCACAGTGTTTTTTTAAAAACCTTAGTGGAAACTTTTGACGCAGTGTACACTTTGGGCAACGAAAGCTGCCATTGGGTTTTGCAGTCTGGATTACATTTATTGGAACTGTGTTTAATTCTACTTCGCAATAAGCACAACAAACACGAGTACTCTTTTTTAATTCAACTTTAACTGATGAAGCATTAGAACTTCTAGCAGAAGACGATGATACTTCAACTGCCTTTTCTAAACTAGGCAGTATGAAATCACTTTTAGAAGGCAAGTAAAGAATTTTGTCGAAAAATTGCTTATAGAAACAACCATCACAGGTATATCGCACAGATCTTTCAGGAGATATTATAGTTAAATTGTGGCAGCTAAAGCAGTATTGTATGTTGTCAGGGCACGAACTTATCACAGACCCAACACAAGTAAAAATATCATGGTGTACGGTGGGGGGTTTCATAATCTTTTGATTTGTTAACCAGCTTAAAAACTAGTCACACCAAACTCAAAACCAAATTCGAAACCAAAACCAAACTCACAACGAATGAACTGGATACAAAATCGTGAACACACAAAAGTACAAATGAAACTGAAATATACAGTACGCCAGCACAAAACTTTCTTGTGTAAAAGCAGAGAACTTGAACATGCGCTTTTTAGTGTGCTAAATTTACAATACCATGAGTGCACATGTTCATGCTTAGCGTACACGCACGCGTGCGTAAACGCATACGCGCACGATTTGTAAATACAATGTACGCCCTTGGGTATACACCCAAATTGTAGGTGGTATATAAAAAGGTAACGCATGCTTATCTATCAATAAAATAGATTTTGTTATACTACGCATGTACAGTTACGATGCAAGTATTCAAATCTCTTATGCCTATAGGTTATTCTTAGCGCATTGGCATTGAGTTAAGACAACCTTCCTTTACATATATTAGGGAATATAAAATGATAGCAGAGTGAAAATAGAACTTTCGAGAAAATTTCCAAATAATATAAAACCTGTAACGCAACCTTGGTACACTTTGAGATGGCTCTTGCGAGTCGCTCTCTTATCACATTTTGATTTTTCTGTAAGAAATTAAATAAAGTTCAAGTTCAATTAATAAATGGATCGCCCAAGTTCTTCTGAAAGTGCCACTAATAGTGGACAAGGCAAACGAAGTAATTTACTTTAGTAAACTTAATTTAAATTTAGTTAGGTTAGGTTAGGTTAGGTTAGGTTAGGTTAGGTTAGGTTAGGTTAGGTATTATGTTCTATTCATAACTGCGCA
>JAQFZE010001017.1:0-20497 GCA_034695245.1 Dicyrtomina saundersi | reverse complement strand
AAATATTGAAATACAATCCTGAAAGCTTGAAGCTCGAGTGCGAGTGTAGAGATGTGATATGAAGAGTGTGAGCGGAGAGGGTAAAAGAAGATTCGGTTAGTTTTTAGCCTATTTGGCAGGCGTTCAAGCACAGAGCGAGTCCAAGACCAAGAAGAAGAAGAAGAGGAGTGAAGTAAAAGATTGTAGTTTGCTCTCAAGTTGTGAATTTAAAAGAAAGAAATCCAAGCAGTTTTTTTTCCTGGTTTCGCAAATGCCAACCACATGTTCATGACCCAGTTTAAAATTTTGTGTATATTTTTTTGCTGCTTGCGCATGATCTTGAATCTTTTTCACATCTTTCCCCTTAAAATTTCTAAAAATACATGAATGTCTAATTTTGGTCTTGGGAATTTTTTTTGGTAAATATATGATTACTATAGAATAGAAGCATAGAGTTGAATGATACTGGACGTACACTGATTGACTATGTTCGACTACCATCCCAACGTCTGAACGACTATTCTCTCTTATTATCGGATTTGATCAAAATTTCTAAACAAATCGGAGAACCAACCAACGATCTTGAAAAAGGACTTGAACTTGTCAATTGGATTCCAAGCAAAAATAGGGATATCAAATTTATTCAAAGCATCGAAGGATTTGGTGATACCAGGGTTGGAAGGATCCTCCGACATGTACGTCTCCTTCTCGTCCCTTCTAGTTTTTTCTCTCTCTCCCTCTCTCTATACACATAATATAATATATCATTATACATCCTCACTTTTCCCTTGCTACAAGTTTTTTTTTATCTCCTCTCGTCTCTCACAACACCTCGCTTCATCTTTCTCCTTCTGCCTGCCTCTCTCTCTTGATCTACTTTATTTTTATTTCGTCAAGTAACTACTTGTTCATGTGTTTTCCTTTTCAACAGTGTAATTTTTAGTTTCTTTATTATCTCTCACTTGTGATTTTATTTTTGCCGTCTGTGTCTCGTTCTAGTGTATCCCTTTATATTTGGGGTGTAGTTACAAAAATGCGATCGAAGCCCGAAATTTATATTCTCAATTCATACAAGTGTTTTCCCTGTTAGAATTTATTTTACTCTCTCATTTCCTTTGTCGTCGTCATTTTTTGTTTTTGTTTAGAGTATTATAAAATTTATAATAATAACTACATCCCTTATAGTTGTGTGGATTTACAAAAAATATACTCAAGTTTCATTTTTAAACTTTGGCATTTATAGGACTGGTTCCGACTGAACGTTGGAGGTCGGGAAAAAGAACGATACTGCTTCCTTTTCAAAAATAAATTACTCGTTACAAAAGTTCGTAGAATCTCTCCTGATCGCTCTGTTTTCATCCTTAAAGATATTCTCCAGGTAAACGGAATACATAATATTAGAAATTAACAGAGCTTTTGTAAAAATCTCCTATCTTCAGATGATTTCATCATCATCTTCGTCAAGAAATAAATTTTCGTCAAAGTTGGAATTTATCTTCCATTTCAGCTTCCAGAATTACAGCTCGTTGAGATTGAAAATTCTGGCGGGGAAGGGGACGTGAAAGAGAAGGAACAAGGAAGTTTTGGTCTACTAGACAAAGAAGGGACCCTTTTTGTATTCCAGAGTGAGCCTAGCATTTCAAGCAGCTGGGCGAAAGACGTCCAGGAGTTCACTTGCAGTAAATTACCAAGTAGGTTTATTTTTTTTAAGTTTGGAGTGAAGGGCTGCATGAAAAAATATATTAGTATGTAAATATACTCACACATAAACTAATGTGAATGAAGGTGACGAGCCTGTCGTTAAGAGAGGTCGAATCATCAACGAAGTCGCAGAGTCCGTGACGATTAATGGTGTGGAAATCACTGACGTCACTTCTATCAACGAAGACCGCTCCTTCTCAACTGAGAAACAAGTGGACACAAATATAACGAAAACACGTCGCATTGTCGATATTCCAATTCAGGTTGAGAGTAGTGATGATACTTCAGTGAGTGATAGAATTATTGCTGCTGAGAACGACAAAGTTGACGTGGTTGAGATCGAGCAAATAAACGTGAGCGTCAAAGAGTCTATTATTAATGAAATTGATGAAGTTGAGATAGAGGATGAGAATGAAGTCAGTGTGGGTGTGAAAATAACCAGTTCATCCACTGAACAGAGTAATATAATCAATAATATTATCAACATCCATAATAAGGAACAACAAGAAGCACTCGAGAAGGGCACTGAAAATGTGGAAGTGAAAGTAGAATCTTTTGGTGAAAGTAAAAGATTTGAAAAGCTTGTCAGTGTCGATCAGTCCCAGAGCTTAGATAAGAGTGTCGAGTATAATGACAACGAAACATTAGAGGAACAAAAAGAAATTGAGAGTGAAGCACACAGCACTTTCCAAATCGACAGTGAGAGCAGTAGCCCTCAAACTCAAGCTCAAACGACTAGCGCCCCTGAAGCTGCATCTGGAGCTCCAGCAGTCCCACAACAACCAACCGTATCAACAGTTTCAGAAACTGCTGTAGAGTTTGAAACAAAGACTTCTCAAGTTTTGGAAACGAAAATCTCCGCTGTTTCCGAGACACACAAAACTGTAGTTGTAGAAACAGAGACTTCTGCTCAAGAATTTCAAGAATCAAAAGCAGTTGGAACTGTAGAAAGTAAAACTTCTTTGGCTTCAGAAGCGCCAGAATCGAGACCATCTGCTGCTCTAGAACCACAGACGTCTACAACTCCAAAACGTAAAGCTTCTTTAAAGTCGGAAATCCCAGAACCTGTGCCTAAAGCCCCAAGGAGTAATACTTCTGTAACTTCAGAAGCTCCAGAATCGCCAGCGACTGCGCTTCTGGAAACAAAAGCTTTTTTAAGTAAGGAAGAAGCGAAAGCAACTTCAGTTCCGGAAACAAAAGGTTCTTTACCTAAGGAAGCCCCAGAAGCGAAAGCGACTGCAGTTCCGGAAACAAAAGCATCTTTAACTAAGGAAGTCCCAGAATCGAAAGCCACTTCAGTTCCGGAAAGGAAAGCATCATTAGCTAAGGAAGCCGCAGAATCGAAAGCGACTGCAGCTTCGGAAAGGAAAGCATCACTAGCTAAGGAAGCCCCAGAACCGAAAGCTACTGCAGTTCCGGAAACAAAGGCTTCTGTAACTAAGGAAGTCCCAGAACCGAAAGCTACTGCAGTTCCGGAAAGGAAAGTATCATTAGCTAAGGAAGCCCCAGAATCGAAAGCTACTGCAGTTCCGGAAACAAAGGCTTCTTTAACTAAGGAAGTCCCAGAACCGAAAGCGACTGCAGCTCCGGTGAGGAAAGCTTCGTTGGCTAAGGAAATTTCAGAATCGAAAGCGACTGGAGCTCTAGAACGCAAAACTTCTGTAGCTAAGGAAGTTACTGAATCTAAAACATCTGGAGCACTAGAGCGTAAAGCTTCCAGACGGGAATCAAAAACTTCAACTTCATCTTCTCCTGATCGTCAAGTGAGGCCAAGTACAAGCACATCCAGTGCAAATCTCATAAGAATGGATTCTACTAACAGTAATGATGCCGAGAAGCCTCAGTTCACGCTCAACGTTAAATCAGTTGAAGTCGAACGTAAGTTTGTATTCGTATTCTTTGGAACTGTATAATTATGCTTTTATGCTCATATGGTGGAATGACGGTTGAAATAATGTAGCTTGTATTAAATTTGTTTGGATGTGCATATAGCTGGCGATAGTGCCGTCCTCATTGTTGAAACCAGCTCGAACAGTCCAAGTATTGTGGCATGGCTCAAGGAGAATAAGCCATTGGATGATAAGTTGGCTGACAGAGTGAAAATTATTTCCAAAGAAAATGCTCATACGCTTACACTACTCAACTGTACAGATGACGATTCTGGACTTTACACAGCCAAATGCTCAAATCAGCACGGAGCCGTTTGCTCCTCCGCCTTCATCAATGTTCATGAATGTGAGCCCATTACCACGACTTCCGCATACTGAGTTTCCCTTAATTATTACACATTTATTTGTTGGTGTTTTCCACTCAATTTTGTCAATCCCTTCCACAAATGAATGCTGGTTTTACAGAGAGGACATGAAATATGTATTTATTTTTGCATTGCAAACTTAATTCAGTGTATGTGTTTGGATTGAATTAATTCAGTTACCCCAGAGGAAAGACAGCAGAAAGCTCTGGAGCGTCAACCTAATTTCATTGTAAAAATGAAAGATACAGAATTGCTTCTAGACACAACTGTTAGCTTTGTTGTAAAAGCAACCGGAGATCCTACACCCACACTCAAATTGTAATTATAATCATATTTTATCTAATAAATGTTTTTTTATTTTCCCAAATGTAATGAGTTTACAATGAGTACATAGCTAAATATAAAAAATGTGATCTTTAAAATTGACAGCTACAAAGACGATGTCCTCCTAGTTGAAGATGAACGAATCTACTCTAGTAGATCAGGAGACCTTACAGAGTTGACTATTCGAAATATTGGAGAATCTGATGTGGGTGTATATAGCTGTATAGCTAAGAATCGATATGGTGACGCTTCCACCAGCGGCAATTTAACAGTCACGGGTAAAGTTTCAATTATTATGAATATGCCTGTATAATAATTTACCGGTCATAATATTAAGTCTTCCCTTAGGATTATTTTTTGTCGCATGCCGATACCGAATTAATTATAATTTAACAGTTGTTATACAATTTGATATGCAGAAGAGAAGTCTGTGTTCCCTGGGCTTGGCAGCGCTTTGCTTGAGCCGGGTGAAGAGCCAGAGTTCTCCTGGTACCGTGATGGTGTCAAATTTTCGCCAGAAGACAAGTTCAAAGTTCTATTTAAGGTTAACAAATATTTATGCTGCATCAAATTTCAAATTCTTGTTATTGAAGTGACTGACAATGACAGACTATTTAATATGCGCATATTGCCTCCTCCTCTGTAAATAGGACGATGAAGACTCTTTGGCTCTTATATTCCAACATGTGAGACCGGAAGATGCTGGCCTCTACACATGTGTTGCCTCAACTTCATCTGGAAGAATGTCTTGCTCGGCAGAGCTCACTGTTCAAGGTTTCTTTGGAATATTATTATGGTTTAAGAAAAAATGAAAATCACCTTTATAAATCCTGTGAATAATTTAAAATCATATTACGATTAATTTCATAGGAGCAATCCATCAATTGCTGCGAGAACCAGAGGCCCCTGCTATCACAGCCGAGCTAACGGACACAGAGGTTTCTACAGGTGGTTCTGCTATGCTTGAACTCAAAGTTACTGGGTTCCCTAAGCCCGACGTTGCTTGGTAAAAATATTTGAAATTATATAATTTATTCATCATATTCTTTTTAATGGGAATTTCTCAAATCTGGGCGTGCATGCTTTTGTGATCAATAACAATGCAATTTATGAAATCAGGTGCAAAGATGGTGCCGAGATTCAGGCAGGTGGAAAGTACCGGTTCCTCTATGAAGATGATGAGAGCATAGCCTTGATCATCAAAGGTGTTGACACCAACGATGCTGGGGTGTACAACGTTGTTGCTTCGAATGATCTTGGAGAGGCGACTACAACTGGAAGACTCCAAGTAAATTCACCGCCAAAATTCAAAGCGAAGATGACAGATAGCGCATGCATGACTGACGAACCGTTTTCGATGTCTGTTACCGTCCACGGCAGCCCTGAGCCACAAGTTAAATGGTAAAATATTATTTAGCCTGTTTTGTACCTCTAAAAGTTGGACTCCCATTTGTAGTTTCTGTAAAATTGAATGTTATTAAAAAGGTACAAAGACGGCCAACTCATAATCGAATCGGAGAGAATTCAAATGAGGAGGGAGGAAAATGGCGTCTTTACACTGACCTTTGAGAAAATTACATTAGAAGATGGCGGTGCTTACAGCGTTGTAGCGTCCAATGCAATCGGACAAATGTCAGAATTCTGGAACCTGGTTGCCAATTCTAGAGCAAGATTCACCAAAACTATCGAATCTGAGATCCAAATTAAGGAAACGGAAACAACTGAAATTAGTGTTGAAGTGTTTGGTAATCCTCAGCCTGAGGTCCGTTGGTCTGTTGGAGGAAAGGAAGTTGGACGGGGATCCACTTACAAATACACTGCTACCACTAGAACTGATGAGAAAATTACAGTTAAATGTGAAAATGCCTTTGGTGGGGATGAATGTTCCGGAGAAGTTAAGGTTCTCCGAGGTTCAAAGATTAAGGAAAGTCTGAAAAATGCAACAGTTGAATACGATGGAGTTGCAGAATTCTCTGTCAAAGTTGACGAATTTCCCAAAGGCAAAGTTTCTTGGTAGGAAGTATTCATATTCTTCAATATTATTATTGAACCGATTTATTTAAACAGCTTCGAGTAATTAAAGTGAAATATTTCTTCCAGGTTTATCGATGGAATTGAAATCGATGGTAAAAAATATGAAAAAGCTGATGAGGGAGACACACATACTATTAAAATCAAAGGAGTCACTGCAGCTGCAACTGTTAAAGTCAGAGCAGAAAATCCTTATGGCTACGATGAACAAGAAGCTCGTCTTGATGTGATCAGTAAGATTCAAAAAATCATAACTAGATATTACCACTGAAATATTATTCAAATTAGGTGACTGTAGCAATAACTATGTTTTTGAATTTTTTATTGAAGGAAAACCAACAATTACACGTCCCTTGGAAGAGTCCTACACGGAAGTAGAACAAAAGACGTTGAAACTCAGCGTAGACGTTTTAGCCAATCCTGAGCCGGTTGTCAATTGGTATCACAACGGTGAGAAAGTTGATGCTGACGCTCGAATTAAAATTCATCGGGAGGGAACAGAGACGTGGAGTTTAACCTTTAATGTATTGCTGCCCAGCGATTCTGGTGACTGGAGCGTCAAATCAGTCAATCAAGCCGGAGAAGCCGAGTCTAAAACTGTCGTCATTGTTGAAGGTGAGATTCTTTTTATTTAAAAAGAAACAAAACAAAAGTAGAAATTAAAATAGCATAGCAGTTTGTAAGACAAGCTCAATGGATTAATCATATTTACTAAATACTTTGATCCAAATTTAGGAAAACCTGAATTTGAAAAGAAACTAATTGAGACTGTGGAATGCATTGAGTCGGAAAGCGTTGCTTTTGAAGTCAAAGTTAGAGGTGCTCCCGCTCCAGTCATTCAATGGTACGGATCGCGATTTATTTTCTCAACTCATGATCGGTGTAATAACCTAATTTACTTTAATGGTTATTTTTGTCCTTTGTCATAAAATTTTGGTGTACCATTTACTCTCTTAGGTCATTGAACAATGAAGAAATTACAGTGACGAAGAGAACAAGTATAGAAACAAATAGTTCGCGCTCAACAACTACGTCCAAACTAGTGATTAACAGTACACTTCTGGAGGACGCAGGGGTTGTGACTTGTGTGGCTCGTAATGAACATGGCTCTTGTGAAACCACGTCGTCACTTATTATTAAAAAATCCGGACCAAAGTTGACCATTGACACTAGTCCCAGAATTGTTGAAGCAGGGACAGAGCTCAAATTGACTGCCACAGTTTCGGATGGCGCAACTATTCAATGGGCAGTTGTTGGAACAAAAGAAAAAGCTAAGGGTGGCGAGTTCAAGCTGAAACCAGAGAAAAACTGTGTTATCACTGTTATAGCTGATGATGGCAAAAAGGAGGAGCGTGTCGAGGTTAGAATTCTCCCACTCATCAGCAATAGTCTGTCCTAGATAACATTTTTATTTTTATGAAAGTTGAAGTTCGTTTATAGAGGAAGGTACATTGAAAGATAAGTGATTGACATGCTGCCGCTCTTTTTCATTGCGTCTACAGATCCCTGTCCGTGTGATGAGTCGTCCTAAAATTACAGGTCTGACTGATGTAGCATGTGGCCCGGGGGAGACGATTACGCTATCACCCAGTGTAGAATCCGAGCCGGATGGGTTGGAAGTTGCATGGTTTGTAAAATTTGTTATATTATTGTTTCTGTATATAAACAGCTATAATTACATCTTGAAAATTCTCTCATTCTCAAACAGTTATCTCGTTAGCCTTTTTAGCTGTACCTCCCACAGAACATCTGGATATTTAAGAAAATACGGCAGACCCGAGTCATTTAACTCAAATTGAATTTTAAGATAATATTATGATAGCTGAGACTGTTTTTTTTCTATTATTTTCTTTGCTGACGCTGCTCTAATTCCTTAGTGTGATGTGTTTTTAGGTATCGAGGCGACGACAAAGTCAAAGATTGTAAAGACAATGATTACAGTCTGACGCTGCCTAACGTGAGCCCAGCAGATGCCGGAAAATATACACTTGTTGCAAAGAATCTCGTTGGGGAAACAAGCTTGTCTGCCAAATTAAATGTTATGGGTATGTTAACAAATGAAGGTTTTGGAAGCTCTCATGAATTTTAATAAGATTAGAGAGATTGCGTCAAATACCTTCACTAATGTATTATTATCGTTCGTTCTGCCTTAGTTGAACCTCCATCATTTACTCGTGGCCTGTCTGATCTTAAATTACGAGAAGGCGACGCCCTCAGTCTACGAGTTCGTGTGAACGGGGTACCCGAGCCAAAAGTAGCCTGGGAGCTTGATGGCAAAATCATTCTTGTTGAAGGCAAAGATGGCTCTTACGAGATAGTCACGGAATCCATTCAGTTAGATCAATTCGGAAGTGTAAGTTTAGTAAATACCGTAGGCTCATGCCAACAATTTAAGTTCCGACCATAAGAGGGAACGTAATGTACATGTTTATTACTTTTAGTATGATTGTATTATTGCTGTGGACACAAATCTCAAATATCGCTCAACAACATGTATATGACTTATATAAGACACAGAACTCGGTAGTAATTTGAGTGTGCGTAATATTTACAGTACACCGTAACCGCAGAAAACATTGCAGGCTCCGCGACAACATCCGGACGTATTTTGCTCATTGAAGAGAAGCCTCTTGTGACCAAGGGACCCGAGAGAAGCAAAACAGTTGATGAGACTGAACCCTTTACATTAACAGCTACTGTTACTGGGTCACCTCTACCTACTATTCAATGGTACTATGATACATGATCATAAAAATTATGTGTGACCACTTTTTATGAGTACTTTTAGTTTTAATTAATGTTTGCTTTCCGTGGATACACAAATTAGGTTTAAAGATGGCGAACCCATCAAACTTGAACCTGGTAGAGTTGAAATCTCCACCGCACCAGGTGGTATTCAGAAACTCGTTGTCGCTACGTCCGATAAAGCTGACGAGGGTGTTTACACGATCGAAGCTACAAACCCAATTTCCTCAGTCAAATCCAGTCCAAGTCAAGTCAACGTTGTTCGTAAGTTTGCATGATTTTTAAACATACGTGATTGTTGGTTTTTATAAATTAGTAGAGAGACATCCAAAAATGACTTGGTTATAAAAAGCATAGTTCACTATTAATTCCAGAGTCTACGCACAACCAATCGTGAGAAATAAAAATGTAATCAAACTTTATTTTGAAACACTATTCTAACTATAGCTGCTCCTGTTCCACCCACCGTAAAAATTACTGCGCCAGAAGAAGCTTCATATGGTTCGGAAATTGTACTTAAACTTGAAGTTGGTGGTCAGCCAGCACCAAAGGTTACTCTATTAGAGAACGACAAACCCATCGAGCCTATTAAAATTACGCGCGATGCTAATGGCACCACATCTAATTACACTGTCAAAGTGCCTCCAAGAGGCGAAGGTGTCAGCTATTCCGCTAAGGTTGTCAGCCCTACTGGGAAAGGAAATGATCAAGTTGACATCAAACTTGTTGGTAAGTTTTTCTAACATTTACTTTTAACTGTACTATTATGGTCTCCATATCCATCTCATTCATTTATCGTACTCGGTAATCTTACCATTCAATCTGCTTACTGTAGCTCCACCATCAGCTCCAGTAGTAATTGAGTCACTTCCGACTTCCAAGTCAGCCGTTGATGGAACAGCACTTAAACTGTCATCCGTGGTTAGCGGAAGTCCCCTTCCAAAAGTTCAATGGCTGCGTGATAATGTACCAATCCCGTCGGAGACCGTTGAGGTGAACGGAAAGCTTCACACTTCCGTTATTTTGGACGGTGTTGGCACTGCGGACAGTGGCGTTTACACTCTCGTTGCTGAGAACCCCAGTGGAAGTGAAAAGCAGAAATGCGAAGTGAGCGTATTAGGAAAGGTGGATGATTCAAAGCCTTTGGAGGCACCTAGTTTTACTTCACCCCTACCCGAGAATATTCTTATTTCTGAGGGCGAAGAGCTTGTCCTTCTCGTGGGAGTTGGTGGTAATCCTATGCCGGAAGTTCAATGGGGTCGCATCTCAGATAGCGGGAAGAATGATGCAGTTAAAGACAAAGCTACACCCCCAGCTGCGGCAGCTAAACTGGAGGATAGCTCCGTTTCTGCTCCCAAGGTGAGCGATCTCGCTGCCCCGAAGAAAGCTGAGGTGGGCGAAGGGAGCAAGGATGGTTTGGGAGACGCAAGCAAAGCAACTCCAGTTGAGGGCGCTGAGCTAGGAGAGGGAATTAAACCTGATTTGGGACAAGTGGACCAAGGAGCTGACCTCAGCAATGCAACAGTAGAAGATAGTGACGGTGCTGACAAACTAGAGAAGACTGGAGCCGATGGTACAGCCCAACCAACTGCCGATGATAATGACACTAGTAACAAAGCGCCAATTGTTGACGGGGATGGGGCTGACAAGGCTGGAACTGCCGAACCTGAAGCTGGGGAACCTGGAAAAACAGCATCCCAACCTAAAGAGTCTGATGTTGTCAGCAAAGACAAAAAGAAAGCACCAGCTGCTGACACCGCATCTACTGAAAAGCCTGTATCTTCACCAGCCACTCCATCAGTTTCTGATGGACCTAGTTTAGAACCTCTTCGTTCAGTGTTTGGCCCAAGTGCCAAACCGGAAGAAACTTTTGATGGCAAAAATGTATGTAAAAAATCTAATATAATTATAAAGCACTGTTAGCTTAGAAACATGTTACGTAATACAATTTAACTATTTCCGGTAAAGAATTATTTCAAAACGTTAAGAAAATGTGATTGTATTAAGATCAAAACATTTTTTCTACTGTAATAGGCTATTCTCCGCGTACCAGGAATGCGTCACGGCTATGAAGGTCCTATCACTGTAAAGCTAACCAATCCACTCGGATCAGCGACAGGAACCGTCAATGTTGGAGTAAGAAAAGTTTACTCGCCAGCAAAGATCACCGATAAATTTAATGATGTTCACCAGGTAATCACTACCTCTATTCTGTCTTTGCAGTGATTTCCATTTGCTTCTAAAAACTGTATTAAAATTGATATTTGTAATATTTTTAAAAGATCCGTGGTGGTGACGCAAGATTTACCGCCAAAATTACGGGTGATCCAAGACCAGATTTAGAATGGCGCTTCAATGGAACGACAATTCCTAAGGATGGACAAAAGTACGGAACAAAATGGGATGGAAAAACAGGAAGCCTTACAGTATTTAACGTTGGGGATTCCGATCTTGGAAAATACACTCTCATTGCCAAAAATATTGAAGGCTCCGATGAATGCTCTGGAGTTCTCAAGGAAACTACGGGGTATGTTGAACTTTTAAAGTTAATAATGTATACCGGATTTCAGCGTTCTATGAACTATACTTTGCTATTAGCAAAACTTATTTCTACCCACTTACGTAGGTACATTATACATACTATTGTATGGAAGTTTTTAAGTAAAGAAAGCTAATACGTGAAAAGCTATTTTGAAGGTTGCCATTAGTAAATTTAGGAAATAAACTGCAAAAAGGAAATTCGAATGTTTTTCAAACGAAAAATCGGTTTTTGGACTTTCAAATACCTGTGAATCCTTAACTTGCACAATATAACTTGGTTAGACAATTACCATACGCCTCGTGTATAACATGCAAACATTTGGGGACAGTAACCGGTAGAAATTCGAAGATTTAGGTTTGCCGGAAAATTCGAATATGTCAATTTTAAAAAACGACGGCAAAAATTAAAATTCAACAACCCTGTTACAGCTACTATCAAGTGATGACTAACTCTTTTGTTTTTTTAATACTGTAGCTCAGAGCCTGAAAAGGGAGAAAAACCATATTTCTTGAAGAAAACCGCTGACACAGAATTCTATGAAGGTATGACAGTTAAGTTTACTGCTTGTGTTGGAGGTGCCCCAGAACCAGATTTCCAGTGGTTCAAAGATGACGCACGCCTTTATTCAGGCGGACGAGTGAGCATCGAGAATAATGAAAATGGACTTCTACGGTTGGTAATCAATAAAGCTGGCCCTCAAGATCTCGGAATTTATACACTTAAAATTTTTAATAAGCACGGAGAGGATCAGTGCAAAGCGCAATGTACCATCGAAGGTAAGTCCTTAAATTTTTCTAAATTTTCTATACTCATATTCATTCCTAATATTAGCTCGTTTTCTGCATTACTTTCTTTGAATACTAATCACAACAAAGCATTAATTTTTTCCCGACTATTTAAAATAGATTTCCATGCTGGTGGCTCAAGTGCGGAGTCTACAAAGGCTCCAAGCAAGCCCGTTGGGCCTCCGAATCCACTTCCTGATAAACCCATTATTAGCAGCATGACGGATCGTCACTTGACCTTATCTTGGAAGCCTGCCCTTAGGACTCACATTGATTATCCAGTAACATATACAGTTGAGATGTGCGATGCTAAAACAAATGACTGGTTCACACTTCGTTCTGGTGAGAAAATTTAATAGATAAAATATTCATTTTTTAAAATTACATTTAATTCGTCGGAACTCATCTTGTCTAACGCCTTGTCATTTAAAAAAATACTTTTCTTTACGGTCATCTGCAGGAATCAAGGGATGCAGTACAGAAGTGAGGAATCTAGAACCTGGCAAAGACTACAAATTCCGCGTTCGAGTTGAGAATAGAGTTGGCATCAGTGAGCCAAGTCCATATGCACAAACACTTCGGTACAAATTTGACTGGTTGCCAACACCATGGAGTCCACCAAATGGTGATTACGACCTCACCCGCCCACCCCACCCAGGCTTCACCCACGCTCCCAAATTCCTTAATACCAATACTGAACAGTACGGCGTCGCAGGATCTAGTATTGGGATCGAGTGGTGGCTCTACGGCTACCCAAAACCAAATGTTTCATTTTTCTTTAATGGAGAAGAACTTTCAAGCTCTGATCATGTATTTGATTCAAATGGCAGAGTTGTCCTGTACATCAACAAGTACGAGTAAAATCTGTTATGGCTCGATTCTGTATAAAATCAGACTGTGTTTGCTGAAATTTTAAAATTTAATCAATTCATTGTTTTATTTACACAAAGATTATCAGAGAGTCGCGAAGGTTGGTACGAATGTGTCGGAGTTAACGAACACGGGGAAGATCGGTACAGAATCCACGTTCTTATTGGAGAACATCCCAGGTAAGTTACCAAAAATAACCACCTGTATCTAAGAATTTTCTTTTTTTTACGGGACACACTGACCATATATCGCCTTTTGAATATTGTTAAAAATATACAACTCCAATGTAATTTAGGTGGATAATCCGACTTCAAGAAACACATATTCTTGAAAGAAGAGACGGTAAACTCAGCGGTGTTGTTACTGCAAGACCGAAACCGGATATAAAATGGTTATTGCACATAATTTTCTTTTAATGTATTTATTCGTGCCATAAATGCCAACTAAGCCAGCCAGAATAAAAAATGAAATATCATTTATTAGGTACAAGGATTGGCAAACTCTGGGTGAGTCCTCCCGAATCAAATTCACTTTATTGGAAACTGAAACGGGAACGTACAGAGTAACGTGCAGTCTCACGGATGCCATTCTCAAGGATCATGGCTTGTATAGTTGTGGAGCCTCCAATGTTGTCGGTAATTTATTTCTGTTTTTTTGTTTCTGAACTTTGTATCTTTTCCTTTCCTGCACTTTTGTATATACAGTTTACAATGTTTAATAGTTATTCCTAAATAACAACTTTTCAATAATTAAAAAGGAACGGCCAGTTCAAGTGGCAATGTCGACATTGAAGAATTTGAGGAAGAATGGAGATTTAAAAGCTATGGAAAACGTTTGTCACCCATTTCTTTGAAAAATAAACCAATTCGAGACTTCTATGCCTTTGGAGATGAAATTGGGCGGGGCACACAGGGCATTAATCGCCATGCTACCGGTTTGGCCAATGGTAAGTAATGGATTTAGCATCACCTATAGGCTTCTTAATAATAATGGCAATAACAATGGCTGAAAATGGAATAAGCAAATGAATTTAATTGATTTATTTGATTGGGATTAGGTGTTTCTGTCTCTGTTAAATCTATGGAGTCTGGTGACGCAGTTAAGCGAGAATGGATGAGAAGTGAATTTAATATTCACAGCGAATTGTTCCATCCTGGTATCTCTCGTGTGTCAGACGGCTATCAAGATGAAAGAGGAATCCATATCGTTACGGACATGTTAGCCCTTTTTCAGCATTTATAATTACACATAATTTGCAATTTGCAATCTGTGATTTTTATTTATGTATAATTAACATATTATAATGTAATTTTGTCTCGGTTATTATTAGTTGTACTGGAGGTGACATCGTTAGTAATGCCATTTCACGCGGAGGGTTCAGCGAACATCAAGTTTCTGACTACATCAGACAGTTACTTCTTTCACTGGACTACTTACATAATAATAAATGTGTTGCTCACTTGGGCATCAATGTAAGGATGCTCTAGTATAATTACATTATTTTATTACTATAAACCGAGCAAAATATGTAGAGTTTATTCTTCAAAAAAGTCTTAATAGCGATGTTAAATTGCATGTGTCCCCGTAACAGGCTTTCGATCTTCTGTTCTCTCACGAAGACAGTGACATACTCAGACTCGTTGACTTTGGCCTTGCTCGTCGCATAGCATCTCGTTTAGACAGATTAGATTATGGACATCCTGAGTTTGCCAGTCCTGAGATCCTAAACGGAGAGGGAGCAGGCTACGCAGCTGATTTGTGGAGCGTTGGTATTGTTACCTATTTACTCCTCAATGGAACATCTCCATTTGTGGGAGAAAATGATCTTGAAACAATCAATAACGTTAAGGTAAGTTTGTGCTTCGATCTTAAGGATTGAATTGGGTTGGCTTTCAGAAATGCGAAGTTGAAAAATTAAAATTAATTTGATTTACAATCATTAGGCTGGCAAGTGGGAAATATGGAACAAGAGCATTAGTGAGTCTGGTCAAGACTTTATTCGTAATCTCTTAAGTTACGATCCAAGGAGCAGGTTGGACGTTCGTCGTGCTCTAGAACATACTTGGATATCCAAATACTACTCTAACAGTGAAAAGAAAATTACAAGCAGTCTCGTAACATACAAGAGCAGTTTGACGTAAGCCTCTAAATATTCTCTTCTGTTAAGTATATATTCGAACTCAAAATTGTAAATACTTAATTTAATATGTTAATATAATTACTAATTGCTGTGAATGTGGTGGATTAGTAAATGGTACGAGAATGCGTCGTGTCGCAACAGTTACCGAAGAAACCCATGGTCAGGTGCTTATACTCATCCATCCAAGATGATTTACCCACCTGGCGAAATTGACGATGATGGTTACGGAAATTCTAGGGACCCTAAGGGCTACCAATTTGGCGTACCCAACTATCCTAGACCAGATCTCAATATTGATGTCGGAGTTCAGAAATCGGAATCACAGTTACTTGCTATTTTTCTTAATTATTTTTAAGCTCAATTCAAACTCAGGAATATACTTTAAACTTGATCACATTATAACATAACTAGCCTACATTTGTAGCTTTAACTGTGCATTTATGTTCTAATTAGTTACCAGCAAGGTCCCGACACATACTTGCTGCAACTTCGTGATTCAGGCTTCCCAGCTCGTCTTCGTCAGTACATGAAAGTCGCTGCTAGTCGAAGTCCTACATTTGCATTACAACTAAAATCACAAGCTTATGATAGAAATGTAAAATGCCTTTTACCGTCAATTATAAAAACTATAAACGCTATACTGCCAATGCTAACTGTCGTATCTTAACTTTAAACTTTGTATTTATAATTCAGAATCCCATCATTCGGGAAAGAAGAAGATTTACTGATGTAATGGATGAAGAAGTTAAGGACGAACTGACACAAGGTAAGCGTATATATGTACCTATATACCCACTCAATTTTTTATTTGTACCACCTTTGTTCACCACTAACATTTCATCCCCAAATCCGGATAATTTTACTTGGATACGATTATTTTTAGCGATATCAATGAATTTCCTCAGTTAATTACATGCTTACACCTTTCATTTTTTTTGCATCGCGTGTTGCTTAAATGAACATTTTCAACTGTAGGTAAAGAATGGCGAGGTGAACCCCGCCGTCTACGACATGAAGTTGGACTTCACCTCGATACGAGTGCCCAAGCTGATGCAATGATATCTTCCCACAAAGACGGTACCCCAGCTTTTATTCGAGAAGGACCTTCAGCCGTAATTAAGGCTAGCATTGGGGACACACTCATTATTCATTGCATAGTGGATGGTTCACCCGATCCCACAGTTCAATGGTTCAAGTATGTTGTGCATACTTATTTGTATCTGCCCTACGTTTGTGCATTAATTATGATAGCTATTAAGTAACGTCAAAAGTGCAAGGGAATCTAAATGCTTAAATACATTGTCATTTTTTTTTAAATTTAGGAGTGACACAGTGCTGGGAACAACACACCGTATTGATCCCACTGACAAACATTTAGAAATAAAAAATTTCAGCGAAACCGATTTTGGCGTATACAAATTAACAGCCCGTAATTCAGCCGGTTCATCGATGATCAAATTTCGTATAGTTTTAGGTCACTTTTCAAAACCAACAGCAACTGAAACTGACTATACCATCGAGACAAATAAATTAGAAGCTACGGAAGAAGCCGTCGATTTTACCGAATTGTTAGGGGATGGAAATTTTGGATTATGGACCATAGGAACTATTAGTAGTGCTCCAGGAAGTATTGTCAAGAGACTATCTACACCAGTTCCAGAATTAAAATTGCAAACTAGTTTGGCTCACACGGGAATCCTCACATTGAAATCTTTGATAAATAATAACAATAATCTCTATTTTGTCTACAATGAATCTACTGCTAATAATTATATTAAACTAACGGATAAATTTATTCAAGATGGAGTTTACAATGAGTATGATATTTCTAGTGCAGTTCAACAGGTTGGTTGGTTAAAATACTTAAGCGTAGTGCAAACTATATTGTAATAACTAAATCCCTTTCAATATCATTCGAAATATTGGTTTTCTTAAAATACACATTTATGCTCCACAGATTCTGTCCGTCTTGAGTTACATTCAATGGCGTGGACTTCAGTTGTTGAATTTAAGTTTGGATAACATCTTAACAGACGACCATGGAAATGTCAAAGTATTTGACACCAGTTCAATAACTCGGGTAGCCAAGATTGGATCGATTCTACCCATTCCAAATATTATTACACAATTCACACGTAAGGAGATTTAATTTCATTATCCAAATAACATTTATGTATAGCTGCATTTAATTCTATACTATGCTTTTGTGCTTACAATTTTTCTAAATTTGTGATTTATGAAAATTTTCACTTTCAGCTCCTGAGTTACTCACCGGCGAAAATGTTCATATGACAACAGATGTGTGGTCAGTCGGTTGTCTCGTGTATACTTTACTTAGCGGATGCTGGCCATTTGCTGGTGACGACGATAGGCAAACCAAAGGAAATATTCAATTTGTACGCTACCGCTTTGAACCGCTATACGTTAATTCAACACCGGAAGCCACACGATTTCTCATGAACATCTTTAAAAAATGTCCACTGTAAGTCTATACGACAATTTAAACAATTGTCCTCTTTGTAGAATGCGTTGTATTTCGTAGTTGTTTCAAATCAAACCTTCGTCTCTCTCTATATATATCTATTTTGGGTTTTTAAAAAATTAACTTTATCTCACCTGCAGAAAACGGCCGACACTCGATGAAGTACTTGAAAGCCGCTGGCTTGCAACTCAAGACTTAATGGTGAGGAAACGAACAGGAGCTTCATTCAAGAGTATTGGACTTGAAAAACTTATTACTAGCTCATCATTTAGTATTCGTACATAAATGCTACCTATTTTGATTCTATTTAAGTAATACTACTTATACTTATGATTAAGTGCGACTAAAATATAGTATTTCCTTCTAAGTCCTAAGTCATAAATAATATACATTACATAATATTATACGATATGCGAATGCATACACTGACACACTACAATGATACATGATACAAAACAAGTGAAAATAATGCTACACTACTGCTGAATTGGAATATAAATATAATATATTTGTCGTTATAATTTGACTATTATTCAAAATTATTGAATTTTACATGCCAACGCATGTTATATTATGATGTAAAAATTGCACAAAAATTATTGAAATTGTTCTATTTTACAAAAAAAAATAAAAACACACCAAATTCGACGGGTTTGTTCCTCCTTCTACTCATATTTCCGCAAAAGATTCCTTAAATCTTCAATTAGCTAGCAGCAGTATTTAAGCGATACATACACCTACAGTTCAAACATCTAATCGATAATCGATGGATTCTACAAATAAGATACACTGAAATAAAAATTGCAAAAATAAAAAAGTAGGGTATGCACAAGGCAAAGGTCTCAGAATGAAAATGCTTCATTCATTTTCTGAGCATTGATTTCAAACGCTACGTTTGAAAAGCGCGGTTAAGCTACAAGCCATGCGACCGTGGCAAAGAACACAAGGCGTAAGCATTAGCCAACTCAACAAGCGGAAGCTACTAAAATCATCATTTTAAATCCATCATCGACCATCCACAGCAAAGCTGCTCTTGTATTCGGCCCTAGGTTGGGTTGGATAGCTCGATCCGTGTTGCTGTCGCCACCGAGCTGCCCAACCACCCTTGGTATGGGTCTAATGTAATTCGGTGCTGTATTGTGATTGTGAAGGTATAAATAATTCTGCAAGTTTGAGTTTTACATGAATTTCTTATGGTTGTCTTGAATGGTAGAGCTCACATTTCTTTTGTTTCAATGGTGTCGAAAGCAGAAGGAGCACAAGTCAATACATTTAGGGAGTTTGCTGGCAAAACACGTTAAGTCCATTTTTTGAAAATTGAGATTATTGGCGCATAATAATGACTAAGTACAGATAATTTACACAGTGAAATATTAGAGGTCAAAGGTCACTAGAACTATTTTAAATAATTCTCCGTAAAAGTGCGTTTTTTTGGCAAAATGAGTTAAGCCCATCAGTCATTTTTTGTCAAAACATGTTAAGTCCACTACTAAGCCCAATAAAAACAATGTTTCTTATTAAAAATATCCCAAATTGCCTAAACCGTCAAAAATAGTTTCACTCAATCATAATAAAAATATAATTATTTGTTTCAATATCAGAATCGCGAATATTATTGATAAGGGGTCGTCCATACATGAAGTCATCGAAATATTTACATTTCTTGGACCCTATCATCTCCCTAGCCTGTCATCAGCTGAACCAAGCTTGGATATTTCTTATATTACTTTGGTAGTTTAGTCATATTTATTATATTACCTAAAACCTAATGTCTACTCCTGGAAATAAGTGTATGTATTCTAACTTTGGTTTCTGACAATAAAGACATTACATTATATTACCATTGCGTAAATGGCTATCTTTAACATAAGATGTCATCAAGTGTCAAGTCATCAGTATCCAACCAAACCCATGGATCCAGCTCGTGACATTATTTTTGGGCTATCCCTAACCGGTCAATATGTAAGCCGAAAGACCAATTTTTGGCAAAGAAAGCTTCAGTGTTTTAAAAAGAGCAGGTCATCGGTTACCACGTATTTAAGAAATTTTACAAAAGGAAAGTCGTGTTTCGTATTATAGGGAAAGAAAAATCTAAGAAAACTAAAGTAAGTAGTTTAGTAGTAGAAGCGCACCTAAATAACTCTAGAACTTTACAATGCCGAATTGTTATAACTAAGTTCACTGTTGCCTTACAGGTATTTTAATGCTAGTTGGATCTGTGTTTATTAATTTTTATGTCATAGCCGTTACTTAACTTGTTATGTATTTTGAAAATGTAATGTTTGACTGCTAGTATTGTAAATTGATATTCTACTTACACCATTAACTGCAGTAATATAAATACAATCTTTTAAGGGTTTTGAATTATGCGCCTATTAAATTCTTTAATTGCAAAATCGCACATCATTGGCGCTTGTAAAGCTAAACCAAACGTTTCAGAAACACGTAAAATCTTTAAGTTTTTTAAAAGTGCAAAATGTACTATTTAAAAGCTTTTGAAAAGTACAAAGTGCTCTATTTACGTGTTTTTTGAAAAGTGTAAAATATGTTCTAATTAAATGTTTTTCAAAAGTGCAAAATGTTCTATTTACGTCTTTGAAAGTTGCAAAATGTTCTATTTACGTCTTTGAAAGTTGCAAAATGT
>JAQFZE010001016.1:0-20502 GCA_034695245.1 Dicyrtomina saundersi | reverse complement strand
TATATTAGTTACCAACATCCATTCTTTAGAAGATAGTACACCCATTGGTTAATGAGTAGCAATGAAAATATTCCTACTTCATATATATACTACCTACATTTACAATGCACATACAATAAGGAAAATCTAGATCTCGCAAACCTCAATGTACAGATTCCGCTACTGAATTCTATATTCTAAAACTCTGACAGTAAAAATAACGTCCATTTTTACTGTGAAGGCGGAAACGGAAATGTTTCACTTCCAGAAAAATATCTTTCATGCATAAATACTCACATATGTAAGCATATGTCTATGGTAGAGGAGAATGTTATCATCAAAAATGCGTTGCGCTCTTCTGTGTTTTATAGGCTGGAAAAATTACTAGCGCTGCTGGATGGGACTTCTAGCTATTTTTCATTAAAATAATTTCAATTGAATGCGTAGTTGCAGCATGGGGTAGGTTGGATTTAATACTAGGCATATCATACCTACTTTATACTTCAAATGGCAAACATGCAGATAGCGGTACGTAGCTATTTTGACATTATAAAATACTATTTGAGAATACTATATACCAAACTGTGATGCTGATATTATTACTAATGCATTGCAAAGCAGACTGACTTTTAATTTCGGCAGACAGACTCGATCGAGGAGCATAGGAGTTACAAACAAGTAATAAATTCATACAGAGTTGTATGTGTAATACTATGAACGCAGATGTTGCATGTTACATGATATATTTTACATATAGGCACCATTGAAGGCACCGATTAGGAGAGAATGATAATTTCATCCTATTTATGTGCATAATTTATTCAAATGTATTTATTAGCAAAGCCAACATCCCCTTAAAGTGAATTGACTACGTACTAGGATTACATTAATAAGTTGTTTTGGGTAAAGATTTCCATTCCGTATAACAATGCCTGGTTGTTCATGGCTATCATATAACAGAACGTTCCGGATGACTATGGTTTCAGAGAGATGCAGAAAATCTAAGAGCAAATAATTTATTTACTAGGACCATAACTAGGCAATTTATATAGGCCGCAGGTCACACTAGACCGGGCGGTTTCTGCTATAGTCAGTGAGAGTTCAGATGCTGGAGTCTGGAGCAATAAATAGTAAAAGTACGGATAGGATACAAAGAGAATATTTTACGGGTGTATTTCAGTTCATCAATAAGAGTTTGATCGTATTTTGCTACTTCATAAACTTTTCTGGTTCTGCATATACATGGTTAATGCCGCACAAAAAAGTTAAGAAATACAAACACAAACCGTACTTGGTCGTTTGAGTGAAAGTGTAAAACTAAAATATTTCACATACGGTCATTTTTGAATTTGAGCTTTAGTGGCGTTGAACTCAAATTAAAGTTTTTCAGCTAAATCCAAGGATAGCGACTATGATCATGATAATATCAGAAGAGCAGGCCTGGCAGTAACCACTAAACACACGTCATCCACTTAAAGGTTATTTACAATTATGCCAATGTCACCAAACACACGACCAACTTTGGTTTTGTTCAGAGTCATGCTTAAATCATTCATATAAATAGCGAAACGCAACCACAAAAAATCGCAGACTGTTTTCTTTGTTCACTATGAATCACGAGCTTCTTCAACTGAATTGAACGGCCTGCCATAAAAATGTGATTATTGAACTGGAACGCCGGAAAGTGAAGTAAAAATCCTGGTGGACCTTTTTTTTCAATTTCTAGGAAAACTTGGTTTCAAATTTTAAAAGCTCATATTATGACATAAGTATAAGAAGTAGGAAGAATATAATAAAATTATGCCTAGCATCCAAAATAAACAAAACTGTTTTGAGATTAAATAAAAAATCTTACAAGTTATCTCTGCAAAACGACAGATAATTAAAATCCAACAGAACATAGTGCAAAGATAAAGTGTAATTGCTAATTTTTACAACTGTCGGTTGTCGATGCACAGGCGTAACGTCGTCACCACCACCGCGGCAGCACTAACTCAAAACTCTGTGTGAATCAAGAAACGAATTCTAATTGAAATGTAAATTTTAAGCCTTTGTCTTGCAAGACAGCTGACAGAAGAGCAGAAAGGACATTTTTTGACTAATCGAGATCTCTCTCATAACCATAGCATCCAGTGCCAGTAAAGGAAGTATTAGTATTAGCCTTACTTTCCTTAAATACAATACAATGCAATGTTTGCTTCCCAACGAAATTCCTGAGCCTGAGAAGGAAATAGGAACACGGAAAGATGGCAAAACATTAAAAAGGCACACACACTAATATGCATATCTATTCTCCAAGGTGCAAAGAAGTGGACAATATCAGAAAACTCCTCGACTTATCTACATACAAGATACCTGATAATTTCTATCTCTCTAAATCTGCCTGTATTCCCTCAAAAATGTAAACAATGAAAAGCAACAACAATCTACAAGAAACAGGATATATGTAGGTACTAACCTACGTTCTTTTCCTTCTCTCAGCCCATAATCAAATCCTTGAACAAAACAGTTTGTTTCGTCTACCTCTGATAAACGTGAAAAGAAGGATCAAAGTAACGTGGTTACGACTAAAAGAACATAATTACATATGGTATAATCACTACACTACTACGCTGAATCTTAATGCGCAATAGCTATGTTTCCCTACACATGAGTCACATACATATACTTGAATCCAATGGTGACTTACCTGATACTTAATACTTTATAACTACGTACTGCAAATCAAAGTAAACATATATATACACATGCTTGCAACGGATCGTGTACGCTGAGCGGTGACTAACTAACTTGTAATAAGTTCATAATGAGTTTGTATATATGTGCAAGTTTAACTCAATTTCGAATTAATTACTGCGCTATGGAAAGCACAATCAATGTGGTTTTTGACTGTCGACGAGCCTGTACATATACATAACAAAAGTTCGAAATCTAAAAAACTACTTAACAAATGAGTTATACGGAGAATTTGAACATCAAAGCTTAACTATATAATATTATATTGGACATAGCAAATGCCCTATAAAATATTTTATTTTATTTTTGCATTTTACTTGTTCGAATCCGAGCAAAATATGGGGAGGTTGGCAGATTGTTTTACCATAAAAATGCGATATGGGACGCTCGCCACAGTCTAAAAGTACATTGTAGTGTAGAGCGCATAAAAATAATATCACTGAGATTCAACCCCCCCCCCCCCCCACCTTCATATGAATAATATTTTAAACAACCATGTAAAGGGTTTGGTTGTTATTATATTTTACATTTCGTTTCTACACATTCGCATTCGCAATCCCTAGTATATTTCTAGTGTATGTTCATTGAGGTAGGTACTTATGTATGAAAGTACGAACATGATTACCATTGCCATTAATAATACGAGACAGTCAAGGAACTTATTTTTCACTCTACAACACAAAGTCACAAAGACGTGGCTGTCAAAATCTTTGCAATTTAAAAAGAACTTTTACGGCTGTCACTGATGAAAAATTAGTTTGCATAATAAGCTGTGTATACATATGCCTGTAAGACTCTTTACGCAGTAGCAAAATTTTCCTTCACACAAAATTAGGATTGCCTCCATTACCTCGCATCATTTTCATCCATCTCGATGCGCCTATTATCAGAAATAGATAGAAAAAATAGATGTGGTCAACCCCTATACAATAACTGTTTCAGAGAAAGGAAAGATACTTTATGTCCTATTTAGGTACTTATACTGTATTGTACGTGCTGGTTCTGTACGCCTTTAGTCACAGTTGCACAATTTCAGTTTAGTCAAGTACCTACCTCGGTTAGTATTCCGCATATATACTTCACAGAGCATGATGTTTTAGTATTTATAACTACATACTAGGACTAGGAATCATATAGGATTAAGGACGACTAACTAAGGAAAAATATTGGCAGCAATGGCATCCGTAAAATATGGAAAACTCTATATATTTACAAAACAACTGCTACCTGTGCCTGTAACTACTGCCCATTGTTTTCCAAATCCAACTGTTCATTTATACAACTGTATTATTCAATTAAATCATCATGAATCCAGAACAAGTTTCCGATCCCAATTTTTGATACTATCATCATTAAATCTCAATCTTGCGTCACAAATCATTTAATGGTCAGGTAGCTTTTAATTCACAATTGAAAGATTAGACCCCACAACACAAAAAACAAGAGCATCCATCGTGAAATCCGAAATTCGATAATTATCTATTTTTAGATACAATCTTCATGGGCCATAATGGGAGCTAATGAAATCATTCTGAAACACAATTACAGATTTACGTATCTAGTTCGATTTTAATATGTAGTCTACCCTCGCCCTCCCATGATTGATTTATTATATTCTTCTTCCAATTTTCTTCGATCATGTAACGATAAGTAACGATGCAAGCCGACAAAATTTTGGGAGTATTTTAAGATAATTTAAGTAAGAGATTTCCTTCATAAAAATGACATCTCCCACTACTCTATCTACAGAATGGGAACATCAATGCTCAGAACTCGCAGGGCGGGGATGGAAATGCAATAAATTGGTGCTTTCGAGACTATATACTACAGACAGATAAACAATAGACATGTGAACAGCAAGTAAAGTCACGGTTCGCTCGTGTTTTTTTTAGTAAATACAAATAATAGCATCAGCAAGTTACGGGAACCCACAAGCGCTTGCAATTAGACTCACTAGTCAGATTGAGAAGTATTGTCCTTATACATGCGTATACTTGTATGGTGACCTCTATTAACTAAACAATATCAACCAAGGTATACATATACATACATTTATATTTGATATATCAAAATGTACAACAGGCATGAAATGTACCTTTCTCTGTCTGTGGGTAACCTCGAAGTGTGTTTAGGAAGTTATTAGACATTTCAATTGTGTATCTAACGAGTAAGTTCAGTGCGCCTAACAAACGCTCGCGTAGTACACCGCATAACCTTGCGGAAATTCATTTTCCGTGTACCAACCCAAACCCAACAAATAAACTCCATACTCATTCACGCTACCCCAGAATGGACGTTACGTGCATGAATCATATGTGTTCAGGTATGTATTGTTACAAGTCTTCGTAAAAATACAGTTGCAATCTATTCACAACACATGAACGAAGCGAAAAGATTATCTTGCAAGACCATTTTTGACACATTTGCTTCCTATGAGCCCCAGCAATTTAAGTGGTTTTACAGTAAATTAGTAACTGTGGTCGCTTTTACTCTTTATTTACCATTTACCAAACATTTTGTGCACACTACTGTACGAACGATCTGTAAAAAATCTTGCTTCCTGCTCCGTAAAGTACAAAAACAAAAAAAAACTGCTACACAGGTAACCACTGTCCACCACCTGCTATTCACAACTTTGGCAAAAACAAACAATTTAGAAAAATAAAAAACTAGTCTATCTATAGAGCTAAAGGCTAACACGTTAAGATAACAACGTTGAGCTTTGAGTTACCAGATTCCAGCATGCGTTATTATTATTAACCTTTCTGACTGTTTTAAAACCCCTATTTAACTCAAAGGAATGTTATTGTTGCACGCCCATTTATTCCGGAGGCAGCAGGACTTAAAGACAGTTACCGTTGACTATTTGAGGCCTTTGGGGAACAAGCATCAAAGCCCTAAGCGGTTTAAATGCGCCAGTTTTAACGTTTTAATTTAATACAATGTTTCAGACCCATGGAGCTATGACTTTGACCGATGAGATGTCTCACTAGTCAGTTGCAAAGTTAAGATAAGAATGCCGAGTAATTCTCACAATGTTACGATAGGTCTCGGATTCAGATGATTCACACTTGGATAACAGTAGTGATGCACACGTGAGTGCCAATTTAAACTAGATAACTATATAATATTATGATATAATCAAATAATTAATTGAGTACAGCAATATACAAAAATTTGAGAAAAATGTTTGTCAGCTAATAAAACAAAAAACGCTTAGTTGGAACGAAACCATGTAATTTTAGCTTGATATACTGATACAGAATGATTATACTTGTCGCTTGCAAACTTAAATGTGTTAATAAAATTCGCCCTGATATATCTAACCGAAAACAAGAAATAAAAATGCTAAGCATTAGTACATAGGCAACAATAATGTTAGATGACTAGTAAGTAAATCATGGCTTTCGTGGAATACACGATACAAAACAAATCCACAACAACAAATTCACTTTGTTTCCATTGTATTACTTCACCACCTATACCTCCAACTCAAAACCACAAGCATTTAAAATAGTTTTACAAAGAAATACTTACTATATGAAAGAACATCCTGTCTCAATTTTCACGCAAAAATATTATAGAACCGCAATTTATATCAATTTATCCCCCTCAAAAACTGGCATTGACGGAATTGACACATAATAATCATAATCATTCCATGCTTCTGTGATTAATTTACCAAACAGAGAAACTCACCAATGCAGAGTAATAACGTGAGACATTTAATTAACAACGCTTTAACTAAAAAACTCAAAAGAATATTTCTTGCTTAAACTTGTGGCTCCAAGTTAAGGTTTCAGTCGAATGCCAAACGTCAAGTATGCTCTTATGTACAGTTAAAGTTGTTCTCTGAATCTGAATGATGAATATAAGCATAGACGCAGAGGGATGAATATCATTACTACATAGGTATTTTGTATAGTAATAAATAATGTTATTATCCTTACTTGTTGAGTTTCCACTTATTTCTACATCACTAACCAATTCGCTGAGTACTCCACTCTTGACTCAGGCTATATGATTACGATTACGAGAATATAAACTCAACGAGGCGTAACAAATAAAGGTTTTAACGTAATTACAATTAAATGACCCGGGAAAATTTATAAAATTCAAAAAGGAATCTCTCCAAACCATCATACTAACAATCGAAAACGTTTATAAATTGTAGTGTTGTCTACGCCTGCTTGCTGTAAATAGTAGGGAGTAATTTACCATGTGAAGTGTAATAAACTTAAAACATTGAGCATACACTGAAATTCGCACAAGTAAAAAAAAAGTACAAATATTAATTTTAGCAGAATCGAATTTACTACTGACTGGAGCTCGAACTTCACACAAATGACCCTAAATTAATCACTGAATTAAAATTACACAAGTACAGTCAGTATAAATACAAAATTTTCTTTACCCATTTTACTCATAAACAAGTGAATAAATTATATCAGTAATTTTTTAAGAGCAAGCACATACTTGTATAATTAACTAGTAAGGTACTATAACTACCCACATCTAGTACATTATTATGTACCCCAATCAATCAAGTCACAAGTTAATAAAATATTAATTATCAAAAATTACCTATTATCCAGTACACGAAATGCGAAATACTTAAATTTGTTCACATCTCACTCCATGATGAATGACTCATACCACGAACAAACTGAGCAATGACAAATGAAGGAGAACCAGTAGAACTACTATTACAACTACTGACTGGATAGTTTTTATTTTAATCCTGAATCATAAAATATTCTTGTCTTCAGTCTTCATTAGCGGCTGGTGACTGGTGATGGTAAAAACTTTGAACTATTACTCCAAACTCATTTCTAATAATGACCAACACAACAACACATTCACATAGAACGGATGAAAATCAAGGATGATTCCATATATGTATAACGTTGATTATTAATTATTATAATGATAACGTCTAGCCTAATATCCGAATCCGACTGTAAAATCCCACTAACAAACTCAACATTCACACTTATCACAAAATCACAAAAACTTGACGGGGAATATTTCTTAGTTTCATCATTGCTTGCATTGATACATACCGCACACAAAAAAAAACACAAATTAATAATATCAACAAAGAGCTAGGGCGAGAGCGCGTCAGCTGAAGTTCCGCAGTTGCTCCAAGTTTGGAAGTAAGTAGTTAATAAGTATGAAACAGGAGCAGTAACTAGTAACAAAATCATGGGACTTTGCTAAAATGTTAACTATTCACACACACAATAATCACGAAATAACGATGACTAATGCCCAACCAAAGTCTAATAAAACTCTGTCTGCTGGCTGTGGCAAACTATATAGCTCAGGAAGTAAAGTCTTTTAAAAATCCATTACACGTCTCTCTATCTTAACTAGTTAATATACTAATCGACAATCGTTATCGTACACAACAACATACATTCTACATGTATGGTATTATTCCGTGTGATGTGATGTGATGTGATGTGATGGACAATGATGATGGGAATAAAGGAAAATTCTTAAATGATTATTATAATGATGGTATATTTTGCTATTTGTATTTGTGAATTCTCTCAACCTCACCCTCACCCCAGCCCCAGCTTAAACACTAAACATCTACGTCGACTGTAACGTCAATATAAGCTGTGTAGCAGAAACCTACAGCTACACAATGGTTTTAGCTTTTTGAAGGTCCTGCACTTCCACTTTCAAACTTCCACAAGTCCACACAACAAAATAGTCATAATGTATTAGATGATACACTACCAAAAATTACATCCAAACCCCCTACGAATGTTACTACCTTCCATACATCCATACGCACCCCAAACACTACGATGAGATGTAGCGTAGAGTCCTCAGATGCATTTTGAGACACCAAAGACAAAGGCGCTCTCAAGGCACACTTGTAATTTAACCAAGTCTTTTGTAAAAATTGTTATTATTATTAATTAAATTGATTATTAAAATTAATAAAGTTATTAAATTATCATAATGTAGAAGTTATAGTACGCAACTAAATGTACACCAGAAGCTCGGATGATACGGGACACCATTTTTCACAGTGTGCGCCGTACCGTGAATCTAAACTTAAAAAGGTGCTCCAGAAAAATCAACTTCCCCTTCGACGCGAACGATGGCAGGAGCGTCCGCTTTGAACGGTCCAAGTCGGTCGGGTCGACGGTCGGGTAAGTGGGATTTTCTATACTGCTACTAATTCAATTAGCAACACCTTACCATTTAAATACGACAATATATCCCGCTTTCCCCATATCATTATTTTTAAAGATGACATTACATGAGTAGAATTAAAATTTTTGTTTTATTTATATACCACAGTAGTGAATGCTTTTTTTATTTAAAATAACTCTGGTCCAGAAGAAATTCTGCATTCTTAGCTTTTTTTGCCATTGAAATAATTGAAATTGTACAAGCTCTAAAGTTTTTCTCAAATCGGCTTCGTACACACTATATATGTAGAGTCAACGCAATACACCTGGAGTAGTAAAGGTCAATAAACTGTATTTAGCTGACGCACTTTAACATAGGTATTCAGCAAAAAGAAAGAATTTTATTTTATTTATTTTTAAAATTGCGTAGCGCCCCTATAGCCGTCTCATAATAAGTTGAATCGCTAAGGAATTGTGAGCAGGGTATAACAAAATGGACTAAATTATACTTCATTCAGTGGAAATACAATTTTAGACAGACAAAAATGTATGTGGTAGTAGTCTGTATTAATTCCTGGGTTAATATACCGCGTTGCGAACTAATGATATTTGCAATTTTCAAATTAATCTTTTAGAAGATTGTGGAATAAGGGTAGTAGTTGCATGTTAAAATCTAAAATGCTTCAGAACCTTCATGAATTTTGCATTTTATTCTAACAAGTATTTAGATGGCAATGTAAGTACAGTCACACATTTTGGAGGTTTTTTATTGGGGGGACAAAATTCAATGTTAAGTGTTATGGGGAGTGCAGTGGGGAGAAACTATATTTGCGAGAGTAAACATCCGGGCGGAAACTGTCCGGGAAGAAAATGTCTGGGGGAATGTCCTTCTACCGGAAGATACAGTAAAAAGGGACAGAACCTGTTTCGAAGGGACCCTTTTATATGATCATTCATTTGATAGGTTAACACATTTTGTGATTGCGATATATTTAACTTAAAATCTGTATTTCAATATGGTTAAAAGTTTTAATTTCCAGCAGTTCCAACCAGATTCATATAGTTTCCTTTACTCTTCTTTCATATTTTGAAAATCAATATCTAAAAAATCAGTATTGTTACTTTCATTAAAACCAAAAAGCAAAACATGCGCTAATAATATTAATAATTTTGCTAATTAAATCATGATAAATCGCAAATACGACAGCTATATAATTAAACCGAGTTGAGTAGCATATTTCTGGGGAACAACCTGTTTCATAAATGTGAAATTCGTCCTACCTCATAAGTGCGTGGACATGTACCAGACCTATACCTTTACTAAAATTACTAATATGTATACATGTTGAACACTGGAAAACATCTAAACCCTGAAGGAGAGATAAAATTTTAGTCGGCTTGTCTTTAGTAAAAGCTGTTTCATGTTTCATCCAAAATATAAAACGTTAGGGTAGGTACAGGTTTTGCTCAAAAATAGGGAGGTGAGAGGGGTTTCTTTATATTTATGTAATAATATTTAGCGAAGACTTTTACCTCCGAACGTACCTTTTTTTTACCAATGATCAATTTGATATTTATATATACCAGGTGAGTAAGTACTTAGGTATATCGGCATGGACATTTCACTATAGCTACTTTCACCCTATTAATGTTTATATTATTATTATAATAATATACGTGGGCTTGGGTTTACTTTTACTGGTTTTTTTGAGTTTGCAGCCAGTACCCAATTCCATCATTTGTGTTGTGTATACCTTGTTATTGTGCTGGATTTAGTGGATTTGGATGCGCGCAAGGCCAGAAGGCTACCCAATTCAAACTCAAACAGCTTTTTTTCATCATTCATCACAGCAGGCTGGGCTGCTTCCACAAGTAGTAGTAGTCACCACAGTACCAGTAGCTACTTACGTAAACTTATATAAGTACGTAAACTGAACTTCAGACGCAAAACAACTAAACAACATAGCCAGTAGTAGTACTTAATGCTAGTAAATATTAAAACTATTTTTGAAACTGACCACAAACATACTCATTTTAGGGAAGCATCATTAGCTTGAAGATTACAATTAATATTCATACTTACATCAGTTACATCTGTATTCATTATGTACAAAACAGTAACTGAACGGAACTAATAATTACGTTGACGTATGTGGTATGTATGTGACGTGCATTCACAAACAGTATACATTTAATAATAATATCATCTCACCTGTGCCAATCCACATTCAGCCAGCTGATTAGACAAATTAGGCTTTACGCATTGACTGTCTTACACAGGAGAGCGTATGGAAAACCATGGTTTTGAAATAATAATGTGAGTTGAAGTAACTGAGCATTTGTTAAAGTACAACATCCACCTGTCATCCAATCCAAAAACCTAGCTGGGATAGTGTTCAGCATCATCATCATATTATCATCCCCCTGCTGACTACTGAGTAAGTGTTTTAATAAACTTGTTCCTTGTTTGTGACTTTTATTGTATTCCTTGCTTTTATTCGATCATTCTACCAACTGGACTTTCTATCATCTATCATATTTACTGCTAAAAAAGTAAGGGAATTGCAATTATTGCAACTGAAATCTTTTTCACGTTCACTAAATTTAAGAAACGGCGCAATTCACGATTAAACTTAACGTATTTAAGAAGAGGGTAATTCTAATAAGATCCATAGTTGATACTTAGTCATTATCGACATTATTGACAGCATGTAATCAATCAGTTCTCATCGAACACTCTGGTAATCCGTCTTCTCTATTCTCCAATTTTCAGAGTGATTTTCCAGTGATCCTAGATTGTATGAACAAAATCAGTATAAGACTTTCGCTGGAAGTACGTATGACGCATACATTAAGTTTTTGTTTATTAATTCTCTCATCTGTTTAGCGTAAGTTGTAAGTTGTTGGTAACTGGTGTATAAACAATAATCACTGATTTCGGCCTCTCGCTTACAACATTTACCTAGTTTCGAGTGTTGTATATATATATATAGTTGATTACAGTAAAATTATGAATTTAGATTGTATGATAGTTCGAAGAAGTTCAAAGTTACCAGGTTGAAGAGACCTATATATGCGTGATATATGACTAATGCTGTTATTGTACTTTAAATTGTATTGTTAAAGTATTCATCTATATGCTAGCTGGTTTTGATTATTCGACTTTTACAAACAAACAATTAACAAATTAACGATCTTAATAGGGGATGTGATTTTTCTTTAAACAACTAAAAGGAAGAGTTAACGTCTGACGCCTGACTGCTACCTTATTATATTTTTAAGAAGTATATCAAGTGATTTTGTCTCTTTGCGTTTCCATTGTTTTTCTGGTAATCTATTAATTCTGATTCTGATTATGCATGTATTCTTACTGAAATTTTATTCTTTGACTTCACAGAAATCACAAGAAAATTAAACCCCGAGCACCTTGGGAATGCGACATTGGGGGAATGAATTAAAGTGAGTGCCAAAAATTGAAAATGGATCGCGGAAGCACTTGTCAAAATTGTTGCCGGCGTTTCGGACGTTGGTGGTTTCATTGTTTCATTAGATGGAGGCTTTGGATTCGCCCGTTTATATTAGTATGCTATGCGGCCGTTTTGCTTGTAGTTATTCCACTTTTATTTGTTAATTGTCTTGGAGTCGAGTGCAATCCACAGCAGAAAACGCAACTTATCGGTGGGGTCTTCGCACTTTTGGCACTTCCGATTACATTTTGGGAAATTTCACAACATCTCGTTCATTACACAAAGCCGTACCTACAAAAACATGTCATTAGGGTTCTCTGGATGGTCCCAATTTATGCACTGGACGCTGTAAGTACAACTCGCTATTATAAATTACTTTTTAGCTTGAATTTGCGTATTACTTTTATTGTAAAACTGATTTATAGCTACTAAAAGCTATCTGCGTAAAACTGAAACTTCATCAAATTAAAATTTCTTTTCAGTGGTTGGGTCTTATAGCTCCACAATATTCAATCTACATGAACTCCATGAGGGAATGCTATGAGGCATACGTGATTTACAATTTTATGAAATTCTTGCTGAACTACTTAAATGCTGAAATGGATGTGGAAGCTAATTTAGAATTAAAGCCTCAAGTTCGCCATATCGTTCCACTTTGTTGTATGCGAGACTGGGAAATGGGTCGTGAGTTTGTTCACAAATGCAAGCACGGAATTCTACAGTACACTGTATTCCGTCCTGCAACAACATTTATTGCTTTGTAAGGAAATGCATACAAAATTATCTGATGGATTAATTTTGAGTGCTCCTGTTAAGTTTACAAATAACCGTCTTTATGCTGTGTACCTTTTGAGATAATTTACTGAAATTTCGGATTTTAGTGTTTGCGATCTGTGTGACGTTTATGGAGAAGGGGAGTTTCGAGCTGATCGGGCTTTTCCATACATTATAGCTGTAAACAACCTTTCACAGTTCGTAGCAATGTATTGTCTCGTCCTTTTCTACAAAGCAAACAAGGATGAATTAGCTCCTATGCGACCGATAGGAAAGTTTTTGTGCATAAAAGCAGTCGTTTTCTTTTCTTTCTTGTAAGATTTAGACACTACATTTTGACTTTAAATATCGTTTTTTAAATCAGTAAGATTACTTACAAAATCGTTCTGCTTGCGATAATTTAGCTGGCATTAATAAAAATATTTTTGTTTTGTTTTTAGCCAAGGTGTTTTAATATCAATTTTAATTAACGCTGGATTGTTGTCCAACATATTTGGCACCACTTCGAAGACTGACGTGAAAGACATATCTTCCAGTCTACAGAACTTTTTAATTTGTATTGAAATGTTCCTCGCCGCCATCGCTCACCACTACGCATTCTCGTACAAAGCCTACGTTGATATGGCTGCCGAACAACCAAATTGCTGTCAATCCTTTTGTCAAATGTGGGATGTGTCCGATGTAAAAGATGATGTTCACGAACATTTCGGCGTCATTAGTAAGTTATATTGGCTAGCGGTGTCCCGTACATGTTATAATCTGTGAATAGCAACTTACTTGTAGTAATGAATATTATCTATCATTCTAATTGTAGCAACTCAAGCCCGCAGCCTGCTTCCTTCAAAAGTATACAGGCATCCAGGTGGACTGCGGGAGGAAAGAGCCCATCTGTTATCGACATCAGACGGAGCAGACTACAGTGGCGATAGCAGTTGTTCAGCAACAAATCTTCCAAGACCCTTACAAGCCGCTCGTTCTGCCAGCTTACAGTTAATTGCAGAAATGGACTCAAAAGAAGGCAAAGAAAAAGAGGCTGATGATCCTCCTGCCCTCGATGAAAAAGATCCTGACAGCAACTCTGCTTTCATGGATTTGACTGAAGGAGAGGATTAATGGATCAAATATATAAAACATATTCATTGTGATTCAAGCCAAACTGTGAAGATTACTCCAAGTTCTATTTCTTGTATTTGCAAGTATGCGTATTATTTTCAGAATAATATGATAGTAATGCATTAAGCCAGGATGTAGAGGATTTAAGTGCATGGTTTTCAGAAGAACTCTTGTGCGTTGCCCTTTTTTATTTCTTACTGTAACTTAATTTGTTTACATATTAGGTTTAACGATATTATAGCTCGCATTATTTCTATTTGGTTAAACATTCCGGTCTCATTTCGTCACATAATAATTTTATCATTGCCTGTCATTAATTTTACTTGGCGAACTTAGGAAATATTCTACGTGAGAGATATGGCTATTTTATAGCCATTGAAAAACTCTTAAATATCAGTGTATTTGGCTCGTACCTGATTTTGTTTAATATCAATTTATTGAATTTATTCAGTGGCATTCTTTTGTAGTGGCTAAGCTCATTAGTCATACGGAACCGTTTTTGTCCGACAATGCAAGTAGTATTGAATTTTACGAGTCTTTAGGTCTAGTCTTGAAAATTAAATTCGTATTGCACCATTTATATTTAGTTTTCTACGTCTTATAATTACTAGTTGTTATCAAGTATTATAAGTTTATTTTAAAATGTTCGCATGCCCTTTAAATATTCGAATTTTTTAAATGCACTTTTCCATAATTGCCTTAGGATTTAGTCAATTTAGTAGTAGCATATTTTGCGATTCACGTTGTTAAAATATAACAATTCCCCCTAATTTTGCTTTATTTAAAGTATTGATGCAATCATATAGCTGTAATTCAAAATACTGTGGTACATAATGATTCTACTTGAATTTTTTGGCTTGATACAAAGGTCCGTGGGAAACCAGCTTCTATGTAGTTTTTTGTTGAATCTACAGGGTCGCTTAACTTATAGAATTCATAGCTAAGTAAGAGAGATTTTGCAATTATTTACCTCGTAGCCAGTTTCAAAGACGAAAGAAATAGCTCGAGACTCTTATGTCCAGCAATAGTACAATATTAACAGCATTATTTCTTTGGGAAGAAATCGATACTATACGAAAGAGTGAAATTTAGATGTGTGCGCTATTTTTTTAAATCAGCATAGATGTACTTTTGCTGACGAGGTTAGAGTTATTTCTGTTCCCTTGTTAGTAGAACCACGTGTAAGCGTTATATATTGTCTGTACAAACGGGAGAATACTATTATCAAGAAATTAAAAGCCCATATAATACTCCTAAATTGTAGTTAGTTACATGTTACATTATCCAGAAATGAAAATTATTTGTGTACTTGTGTGTAGGGAGTAGTAACTGAATCGGCAGTTTTTATACTTGCTGATATACAACGTATTAGCTTTCTAATTGGTGTGCACTTGTCGTACTCGTTAGATATTTAACATTTCCAGTTGTAATGTTCTATGCCAATATGTTGTGTGCTCGTATTTTTTAAAACTGGAAAATTTTAGGGGACAGTTTTAAGTTTTTCAAAGAAATTTCTTGTGTGTGACTTTGAAAGAAAAAGGGAAAGAACTGAAGGGTGATCGTGATCAACGATATTATTAAATTATTATCTTAATTAAATTAGATGGCTGTGGTACTGTAGTGCATATTATGTAGTCTATTCAACTTTTCCGTAAACAGTCCTGACTTCTTTATTGAAAGGGTCGAGGAAGTATTACTTATATTTAAAAGCTAAGATCCCCTATATTGGTTTGTCTACTTAATGGATCAGTGCATACGTGTAAGTACTCTTAGAAGACACCGTCTCCGCCAAGTAGCTGTAGCATACAAATATAAGTTATACAGATTTTCTTTCAATACATGTGTACTCATGTATTTTACTTTTCGTGTTATGTGTAATTTTGAAATCCTTATTTGCTCTGTCGTTTGATGGTACTACCAACGTTTACTAATAAAATAAAATACTTTCGATGTGTAATTAATTAAATTATATATGTAAGCTGCATTCGTAATTTCATTATGTACGAAGCATCATCCAAAATCCATTGCAGCTGTCTCTACGGTGTCGTCTTGGCTGTAAAGGGTAAACGTGGTACATACTGATTAAATATAATTAATATACTATGCTAACTAATTACTTATGAACACGTTGGTGGTGTTTACTCAGTGTAGTTGAGAGCATCCCTTCCGTCTTATTCAATTACATACAGCGTTTCGTATTAGAATAGGGACACTCTGTTTGCCGCGATTTACTCCTCACACAAGGGGTAACCCGGGCGAGATAAGCATTTTCACATGACAACCAACTTATGCGGATATCTGAACTTTAGTTGACCCCAAGGGGTGTGGCTCTCATGCAATTAATTAAAAACCGAACATGCCTGTCCCTCTACAATACGGACTTTTCACCTTTTCCGGGATTTGCATCGGCATAACTTTTGACTTCACTGACGAAAAAATACGAAATTTGACGTGCTCACTCTCAGATTCATTCCTTATGACACGAGACATTCACTTTTATAACAAGACCAGGGATGCTCCAGTGGCCCGGGAGAAATCGGATCTTCCTTTTTTGACAACGAAAAATCGGACAATTCTTGTCTGATTTTCATAATATTCGAAATACATCTTCATGTGCTTGTCTGGAAAGAAATATCAGAATTTTTGAAATTTAAAAACAAAATAGTTCAGAAATACACTTTCTTGTTTTTTTCGGACAATAATTGTGGGAGCTAGAGCGCGGTGAAATTTTTAAAAAATACATATTTTTGAAATTGCGCAATGCGCTCGCGATTGCGACCGAACAACGAACTTTGCACTCGAACGCCGACACGAGCAGAGGTGACTTGTATGGGTAGTGTATGTTCCTTGTGGTTTCGCTTGATTCAGTAGTTTCAAGTAGGGTAGGTTCCTGTGTTAGTGTAATTGCTCGGAGCATTCCTTAAACACTGTTTATGAAACTGCGTCGCTTGACCCAAGTTGACCACATTTACGAATGTCGTGCGGTTTTGTAGGTAATTTTATGAGGTTTACGTTTCACCTTCATTTTTTGAAATATGCTGAGATTTACGCATTTACTGGAGGTTTTAGTGAAAGTCCTCATATAACTAACTCCTATGGTAAAAAAATTAAATGAGGAAGATCCAATTTCTCCCGTGTAACTGGAGCATCCTTGGTCTTGTGGTAAGAGTGAATGTTTCTGGTCATAATGAATGTATCTGACTATGAGCACGTCAAATTTCATATTTTTTCGTAAGTCGAGTCAAAAGTTACGCCGGTATAATTCATAGAAAAGGTGAAGTGTTTCTGTTGTAGAGAGACATCATGTTAAAATTAATTGCTTGAGAATGATGGGACCCCTTAAGGGGTCAACTAAAGTTCCGATATCCGCAATAGTCGGTTGTCATCTGTAAATAAATATTTCGTCCGGGTTTCCCCGTGTTCCCCCGGAGTAAATCACGAAAAACAGGGTCCCTATTCTATTGTGGCACACTGTTGACTGTACTAACGTCCCCTCAGAAATTTGAAAAACAATAGTATTTTGAAAACTCAAGATTGAACCTTCAAACTTAACAGTTTATTACTTAAATAGGTGTCACAAGATAGTCTTCCATATCGATTCATGTCCAAAGTTTCTTAATGAATTAATAAAAAGCATCGACAAATAGCTATTTTTGTAGATAATTGACTAAAACCCTGAGGTGTTCTGCCAGGAACCATAATTATAATGGTCATGGTTGTCAAATGATAGTTGGTTACCCGTGCCTAAAATGGTGCTTATTTGCTCATTTATTTTAACATAGAAAACAAATGGGCCTTGATTTTGTGTTTTCTTGTAAACATTGAAACCATACGTCAAGATGAATAAAATTCTACTGTGTTCAGTAAGTATAAAATAATGAACTAGAACTGACAAAATTCTATGAAAGTAAAAATTTAGCGTTTGAAGTGACTAGCTACAGGGGACACTTGTAAATATAGTAGTAATAATTATATTTTTAATGCAAGCATTACATCACAAGGCATTTAATTTGGTTCACTTAAATCTATTAGCGAAAGTGTTCCATAGGAGAATTAACTTATTCATAAAATGCTAGTTTATAAAGCGATCATATGACGAACTTATTCATATTTTTCATTATTTTTACACATGATTTATAATAGCAATAGCAAAGGCGGAAAACGCTCAGGTATGTCAATTTTGACTGCTGGTAAACTTAACTTCTCAAAGCCTGCAATCGACTTTGCATTTGTTCTAGCTCCTCTTCATCGTCAGAAACAGCGGCGGGAGTTACTTTAGTCTTCTCAGAGGAAACGGAAGGTAAATCGTGTGAAGCAGCAGCAGGAGCTTTTCCAATCTGACCAGCAGTGACTTCCCATAATACCTGCATGATGGAATTTCATTCATGTTAAATAAACACTGCATAGATATTAATATATAAAATATAGGCTTCAAAGTTGTACTTATAGATAAAAAAATTATACTAAGCGAAATTACATTATTAATCTCATCCTCAGCCTCTGCCTCTAGCTCGTCTTGATCTTCAAAACTTTCAAAAGTATCCTCTACCATTTCTTCAAGAATACCAGCTTTCATCATTTCTTTGGATAGCTCTCGCATGGTTGCAGCGACTGCAGGTACTCGATACAAAGCCTGAACAGCATTCATAACTTCGGTGGATTTCTGAAGCGCACCCACAGTTTTAAGTAAGCCTAAAATTATTCAACGTTTAAATTTTAAATCTTAGGACCTTTTCTGACTTTTATTACCCTCAAACTTTCTACCATTTCCCATACAAGCAAGTCTGCTTCAAGAACTCATTACGAAATCAATGATTTATTCGCAAGGTCCGAATAAAGTTAATTTAAACAAATTGTGTAATAAGTAATAATAAGTAAATATTCAAACTTTTTTAAATTTGGGTTGAAAATAGCAAAAAAGTAAACAAGATATTGTTTTTACTAAAAGCTTAATTAAAAGCACGTGAAGAACACTTAATGAATAAAGCTAGAGCATACCTAACTGCTCCTTCATATGCATCTGAATGGAATTAAGGTGGGCCTTGGATGTGTAAATTTTATTAATAGCTTTCTTCGACCTCACCAATTCTTTGGCATATACGGTACAAACATCTTTGTCTCCCTTTTTGGCTGCCTCTTTAATAGAACGCTTGAGTTTCTCTTCCTCTCTTTTAATTCCTACAAATATTTTTTTAAACAAACATTTTAAATTACGAACGACAGTTTTTCGACTAAAAAAAAGTATTCATACAGTTGCCATCAAGTTGTGATCACCGGTCACCGATACGTTACTTAAATGACGTGCAATGACTGACTTCGTACTTTAGCTTTAAATGGATTATATACCGTACTTTACCAATTAATGAAACCACGGCATAAGTAATTTTGTTTTTGGCAGCAACTGCGAAATTTCCGATTTAACTAGTGCTACACGATGAACTTTATACAAGTATATACCACTAAAAGGGCATGCAATAGTTTGTAGCAATAGTTTAGCAATAGTTTTCAGCTCTAATTTGAACTCAATATAAAACATGTTTCGCCTTACATATCCAAATAAGCACTACCTCCTGATTATTCAACAGATTTTGTGCTCTGCTAGACAGGGTGGTTGCTACCGATAAAATAAGGTAAACGTACACATAGTTATTTGATACAAACACTAATCTTTAAGGAATTACCTACGATCTGTCGGTCTAATTGCAGCGATTCCTTCCTTATTTTACGCGTCCACTCAGTAACCTTTATGAAAACATTTGTAATTAAACAGCTGTCACAATAATTGGTAACGCCCTTAAGGGATAACGAATATTCAAGACACGACAAAGTACAATTAACAAACTTTACCTGAACTTTAGGATCGCGATTAGGAGATTTCCCAAATAGGCCCATAACTGACAATGACCGCTATTACTGCTGAATTTATTTATTTTCTTCCGGACTTCGACAGGTCACCCAGCTGTAACAGCGTGTAATAGAATTAGACTAAACAAAAGATATATAAACGTAAATTATATTACTCCTAACATTTTCTAACTTAAGTTGCGTAAAAATACATACGCACTACCCTCAAAGCATACTACATACAGAGGGTGGTCCATTCGTATAGACGCTAGTTGAAGCACTTATTACTGTCAATGCAAGTGAGGTAGAACTACAATAATTAAACAATATTATAAGCAAAGCTTTTAGGCTTATGTGTGCGAAAATTGGTATCTGTAGCTTTCAAAATGCGCCTGGAAATCAATTCCGAAGTGTACAACCCGCTTCGGGTGGTTTCC
>JAQFZE010001015.1:0-20506 GCA_034695245.1 Dicyrtomina saundersi | reverse complement strand
GTGGACGATGGGGATGACGTGAGTTACTCTCAATCCAAGATAAGGATGTGCCGTATTTTGGACGAGCCAGTCGTCCAACTTGTGTACCTGCAGTCTGCAGACTGCAATCACTTGAGCAGTGTCTGTTTCTGTAATACTTGGCAAAAGTATATAGAATCAAATCTAATCCAATCCAATCCACAAGAACGTAAATGTAATCACTACTGTTCACTCTCTGTGTACGTTTAATAATTTACTTGACGTGTGGACTCCTTTACCGTACTGAATTATCTTTTGTCGGTAGGTAGATGGGTAGGTAGGGAGGTATAAATATATAGATATATATACAGTAAACAGGTAGATGCTCATGTATACAGGTACTAGATGAGATTTAGATGGGCATCCTGATTACGTCGCTCAAGCACGAAACAATACAATTCAATACAAGCGGATTTCTTCCTTACTTGCTCGTCTTGTTTGCTCCTTTTGTTTCTTGAAAGCTTAATAACTTGAAGTCTTGATCAGTCCACGTATGCGTTTCAATGCATAGCGAACATTAGATAATTAATGTTTTGTTTGTCTTTTGTAGCTATATCTGTATTCAAAAGCAGACGCTGCACTTTTTACACTAGTACTTGTTATATTAGAATTTTCTCGAAATTCCTTTTAGCGTGAAGCTTATAAGGTGAGAGAAGAAATGGCATGTGTTTTTCTTTTACTTCAACGTAATATATTGGCACTAGTAGATTGACTTGGAATTCGAATTCGATGTAGCTTGTCCGTAGTTAGCAGTTGAGGTTGTGGTGCTGGTCGCCTTTAAAAATACTTTTCAGGATTCCACACGAAACTCAGAAAGTGTTTATATATTTTTTTTTTTCAAAGTTTTGGTGAGACGCTATCTAACTGTAGCCAGGCTCATCGATGCTCATCAAATACTGTGTAAGAAATAGACAAATGTTCAAACTGTTACGTAATGTAATCTGATTCGGAATTCTTCACGTGTGTCGCATTTCCTCTTGACCGACTCACCCTACGGAAAATTGCACTTGAGGTAGCAATGAAAATCGTGAAAACGTCCGTGTTAAGTTATATAAACTACCACTGCGCCTTCCACTTGGATTTTAACTTGGACGTTCGTTAGTCTGTAGGCAGTATATGTAAGACTCCTACTTTTATCGAGTCCAATGATAAATTCTTTCAAGCTGAGTGAGTGATCTGGTCAGTGAGTGAGGAAACGGTGAATTCAAATTCCTCTCAACTAACGTAACGTAATAATTCGTGCTGCTCAACCTTGTTGGTCCGATTACAAACTGTTGCTCTTGATTGCCCAAGTTGCCAGCTGTGGAAAAATAAAACAACAAAAACAAAGGGAATTAATTATAGTCATATTTAACTACTTGCAAATTTTTCATTCTTCAACGCTCGATGAGCGAGTCGAAATAACATCTGCATACTACTAACAAACTAACAACCAATGCGAGCATTCTGTGTGACATAACGTTTAATCCGTGAATTTTAATAGGCACAATATATAGGTAGGCATGTTACTCATATGTATTGGGGAAAAATTAGTGCAAAGTGAGGCTTGGCTGGTGTAGGGTGCAATGCCTTAATGATGATCGCAGAAATATATCAGTAATTGTCTGATTGTCTTCCCTTCTTACGATTAGTTTTATCGGAAATTAATGACAGCGGAAAACTATTTCGATTTTTGGCGTCTCTACACACTACAAAAATGAACCAACGTCTTCTCTTGGTGATTGGCTTAAAAGTATACATGTATAGTATCTGTATCTATACAGCTCCTGCAACAACTGCATTTTCTGCCTTATGGTGTGATATTATTGCTATTGTTTCTAATGGAGAATGCTTAGGTTAGTGGTTATGGTTACACTTTTACAAACCATCACGAACACCAACTGTATGGCTATAACAAGATTTATATAGCTATATACTACAATTGAAAAAGAGAAAACAAACTTCCTAACGAGGTTATATGACTCATAAAACCTTAACACCGGATGGTTGCTATCATGAAGTTGATTCTTTTAAAAGTTAAAACTTAATTTGTCCATGTTTAAAGATAGATGCCGAGAAGTCTACTTCTACTCCAACAGCTGTATTCTGTATTCTGTATTATGTGTGCGGTTAAAAATTTAAAAGATTAAAAAAGCACAAGAAAGCGTGATTTTAACTACTTCATTATTTTATTTTTAACTTAGTAGCATATCAGCATTTAAAATTATTACGTAGCAAAATATTAAATTTAAAAAACAAATAGAAAACGAAAAAAATATTCAATTTAAATTTTTTTTTTGTAAGTAGATGAAATAAGTCAAGTACTTTAACACGAAGACCAAGAAGACCAAACTACAAATTTCTTAAATCTTGTAAGCACGTCGACCTCAAGCTCAAAATCAAGTCCAACTTCCAACCGAATCAAAATCAAAATCAGATGAAGCAAACCCAAAACCAAAAACTACCAAACAATGGGTTGATACAGTAATTTGATAATAATTGATTTTTTTTTCACTCGGCGTATACAAAATATTGGTGGACAAGCGTAACTCGAGTTGACTTTAATATTTTTGTATATATATTTTTTTGGCTAGGAGGGATTCACGAGGACGACGACGACAGCAACAACACAAACAACATGATCATAATACTGTAGAATGTAGAACTGTGGACTGTAGATGATGATAAGTTGTGAAAACTCAATCGTTCTGGTTTCTGTCTAGACTGCCTGACTGCCTGACCAGAGAAATCGTCAACTTTTGAACTGAAACTGAACCGAGAGATGAACTCTACAGAGCACAAGCTCCAACACTTGAGCACAGACTACAGTGCCTCCCTTGTACCTGTCAGAAGGCTATCTTGGACACGACTGAGTCCTAAATGTAAGCCTATAGGTAATCCCCCTCAAGTCAGAAACTCTCTAAACCATTCTTTCTTTGACTTTGTTACATTACATTATTATGCTTCTGTATACATTATATTGTTATTAGTATTATTATTATGAATGAAGTGTTTAGCACTTCCTCACTGTTTAGTTAAATAGAAGTAAAAATGAAACTGAATTAAATATTCAGTCTCAACACCAACACTAGCAATTGCCTTCACACACACACTTGCACCAGACAACAGAGACAGGTATAATATATATCTATTTAGAATTTAGAGATAATAATAATACACCTTCGCCTTTGCCTAGGAAGATTCAGCGACAGGGAGAACGACCAACGTCTAAAGTTGACGCTGCGAGGTTTTACAATAATAATATAAGAGGGAGTAAACACGAGATAGTTCTCAAATGATAAATACACACACATATATTATATTAAGATGTATGCCAAGTGCCAAGCGAGTTCTCCTCATAATCATATTCACATAACATCCTTTTGTTTGTTTGCAGTCGTATTTCTATTGAGATTCTTCCATGCAACGTACATACAGTCTTCTGTCTGCATTTTAAAAATAACTAAAAACTAATAATTTATGCTATTTTCCCTCTTCCTTGCTCCTCATTAATTCCTTTAACTGCTCAGTATAACATATAATTACACCTCTACATGCACCGTATATGACAATAGATAGACAAGCTGTCCATTTCTACTTCTCCTAGCCTCACTTTTGAATTTCGATCTAAATATGTCAAATTTTCTTTCACGCTACGTATGTAGGTACGTAGGTATATGTTTACATTCCAACTCATAAAGTAGCGTCAAGTATGAGTGGGACTGGGAACATGCATATTCCACATATACTTTACACATAAGAAATACAACCGACTGAGGAAAATATTCAAATTCAAATACACAAATGACTCCTATGCTTACTAAAATTCTTCTAGATTCTAAACTTAACTGCTTAAATTAAATTTTGAATAATGGAATAATGAAAATAAGTCTCATTATAGTAACTTGCAACCGGATGTAAATAGTAGTTGTTTAAAATCGAAGTGGTTGTGAAATTAGTGCTCCATTTTACACTGGAAGTGTCTGCAAGTCCATCCATTACTTGACATCCACATCCACACATCTCACACTCACTAGTCAGATTATTCATTCATTTTTGATTTGCACATTGAAATTATACATTGTACGCATCCTGTTGCTCTGTCGATCTGGCACTATATTAGGTTACGATTTTCGGGAGTCTCACATTGTACGAGAGACTTGTTCGCATAGTCCGTTTGTACTAATTTTACAAATTTTATGCATCTCTCCCTGTTTACTGTCTACACAAAATGAGACTGTTGCTCAACCCGTTAAAATCCTACATTCTGCCTCTGAGTATGTAGATTCTATTATTATGTGCCATTCATTCATAGAATTATAAATTATTCTTGAAAACCTCCATCTAATAGTAATTTCAAACAGTACGCAAAAATAAAGCTGAGCCCGAGCTGAGAGCAGCAGACAAATCGGAGTCAGTCTACATTCTACATAATAATTATCTATAGTATTTTTGTGTGCGAGTGCTAGTCTACACGAGTTATACAGATGCGAAAATAATACATGCACTCAAATACACACACGAAAAAAATAATAATAAGTAACTAACACAAAAAAATAAATAATAATACGCTCCGTAAGCTTGCGTTAGTTAGCATTCACATTAGCACTACACAACTCTGTAAAAATTTCACGAGTTTCTTTTTCACTCCCACTCCACTCATGGCATGTACATGCATACGAATGTGAAACTAACTGTAAGTATACACCATTTGTGTAGGATATAGAAAATACATGGAGCCTTTTAAATAGTACATATAGTATATGCTCTCCTCTATGCACTGATTCCAACTGCTGACTGTGAAAGAGTGAGCAAACAAATTTTTACAAATAGAGTTACAACTCTGTGCTAACCTGTCTTGCATGCTGTTTATTATTAAAAGTATATAATATATGATATGAATAAATGAAATAATAACATCAAATATTATTAAATGCTTTCAGCTTGTAAATGAGCTGTACGCTGTACATAATGTACTCCCTACATATTTATAATAAGTGCATAATATTATGTACGTATCTACAATCCACTGGCACAGCACAAGATGTGTCGAAGTCGAATGTAGAAATCGGGAAATACAAACATATATATATAGTGATAGCAGCTATAGCATGTATAGTAAACAGAATCAGAAAACTACATACCACATTCAGGATCCAAGAAGGAATCAATGATTCACGACACAATAATAATCAAAACTTTTTAAACTCCTTCCCATTCCGCTATACATATACATACGTATAATAATTTCAAACTTCCAAAAGGAGTCAAGTCAAAGTGTGAGTTTGTGTTCGTCTCTGTATCTTTCCCTTGGTTTGTATTAGTCATACGTGTTGTGTTTCTGTTTCAAGTTGTAGTGAAAATATCAAGATAAATAAAAACTCTTTTGGAAAGCTTATTATAAATTCACCTTTGACTAACAGTGCTACTCCAACTGGGGCCAGAGCAGAAACACATAGTGACTCTCAAGAGAACTCGTCAAATAATGATAATAATTCAAAGAGGGAAAAATAAATTCAACAGCACGCTACAATGTCTTTATGTTTATGTTTAGTATTGAAGCACATGTTCACCACTTGCTCGCGGATCACATAGAGCACACACACACACACTCACACATAAACTCCTCACTACTAGGTAGTTAATGATTTGTATGTACACGACACACGAGCGTCAGCTCCAATCCAATATCCAAGGAATATAGATTGGAATAATAATCAAATCTCCAATGCTCCAAACACTTTGTGTACAGCACAGAGAATCCAAATGAAATGAAACTGAGCGAAGAAGTGGACTTGCCGTATAGTGACTGTGTACGTGGTGTAAAAAGAAGAGCCTAGAGTTGCCGTTGCCGTTCCCGTAGCCGTTGAGCGTAGAGCGTTGAAACGAAAGCTGCTAGTCAATCTTTATTTTCTTTCTGTATTATATTTTGTGTAGTCTCTGTCCTGTCTGAATGAGTTGAAAGAAACTCAAACGAAAAAGATGTTGTTCTCACGGCGAGCACCCAACCCAAAATGAATACGAGCCACAGTTGAGAGTAACTAACGAATACGACATGGTATGATGGAGCATAGCGGAGAGCATTGAAAAGTATACACGAAGCCACAGCCACCCCACTTTCTATCTCCAATCTCCACTGTCTGTAGCATAGGAGAGTCTGCAGCTTTATTTTTCTGACTCTGCTAATCTAAGCCATGGGGTTGTTTCGTTTCGTATGTACAAAAGCCAGTTCACTGAGAGCATCAACTATGAAGCATTGAATATTGTACTGATATTGGAAGGAGAAGGAAACATGTTGAACATCTCGTCGTCGTAGCTCTTCGTCTTCTCTCAAACTCTCAACTCTGTTTGTTTGGCCATTACTATTACTCAGAGACCAGAGCGAGCGAGAGAGAGAGAGAGAGAGATATGGAGAGCTTTAGATTTCAACTCGTCGAATGAATATCCTTTGGTTGGATAGGGATGAGGTGTGTACAGCCTGAGAGATGTGCTTATGATAATATAATATTTTATGATAACCAATACCAACATCAACTTGGACCATCTGTGTGGTGGATCTGTAGATGTGTGTGTGTGTGTGTGTGTCTGTATAGTCTGTAGATTTTTTTCCTCTCTGTGGTAAATTCGTAAATGTCTCCGTACTTCGTACTTGGTTTTCCTATTATGCCTATGTACATCATCTAGTGTGCTACAGGACAATATGTACTACCATCACGGCGACTATTGTTGACGTATTGTCAGTGAGACACAAGGAACAACCAAGACGAACTAACAACGACAATAAAATTGGATTTGGCTTTGGCTATTTGCACAAGACAGTATGATGAGACTGATATTCTCATATATTAGTTTTTTCCCTTATTCCATTCTATTCTTGAATTGGACGAGGAGACAGCTCCCTTCAGATTTACTGTTGACTGTAGAGGCTGGAGACATTCTCACTGTGACTCACTCTTCCACGATTAGAGAGATGCTGATGCAGATGTGTAATGATAGGGGAAGCACAAGGGTTGCGTAGACTGTACAAATCCCAAAATCCCAGTCCAAAGGAATTTTTTCTCACACTTAAGTGTCATGTAGTCATAGTCAATAGTCATATAGTGTAGACATCTATACAGAAGACAGTGAAGGGAAGAGACTAGAATTTAGAATTCGAATGTACCTACCTATACCTACAGATATAGATACAGGCAAACTGATACTAAATGCTCAGGAAGCGTGTGTGTGTCTCACTGTGTGCTCGCTCTCTACTCACTCCTCATCCTCATACTACAATATAAGGAACACAAAATACCTACTACATAGAAACACAATGAATGAGAGTGCACATAGCCATAAGAGTCAAGAGCAATTCTGCAATTTCACTTTGTAAGTTTGTCAGTTGGGTTGAGGAAAGAGGGAAGAATGGAATATGGTATGTATATACAGTGTACGGAAGAAACACGTATGGATTACGAGTATCATCAATCCTTTTGGTTCAACTGAACTATACGTGGTTTGGTTTTCTTTCGTCTTTTCGTTAATATTTGGTTATGTCCCGTCCCTTGACTTCGTTGCTCTTGCTGGGGCTCTTGTTATTGTTATTGCGTTAATGGCGTGCCGTGCCAAGCCATTGCTCTTGCCGTGCCGTGCATATGTAATGTGCTCTAGATTTTATTGCACTTTATTACACTCAAAGTAACGTGTAGAAGTGGCCATACATAATAGTGTTACACGTATGTTCTATGATTGTATGTAGTAGGTAATACGCCCGGAGGAGAGCTCTCCTTCTGCTCCTGATTAATAAATGCATCTTTGGATTTTCTCTAAATCTATAGCTATGTGTATGTACCATTCAAAAGGAGGTAAGATATAGTATCAGTATAGGTAGATAGATTTCCTTACGTCCGTCGTGTAGGTATATAGGTACTAGTACTTATCTGTATTTACATGCATGACGATGTACCTGAGTTGAAATCAAAATCAAAATCATATTTCACGCCACTTTACTGCTCGTACGAGTACGAGAACGATTACTATACTGATACATAGAGGAGCCAAGGGAAAGGGATGAGGGAAGGGAGGCATATCATATCATCGTCGCATAGTCTCATATTTTGTGGTCTTTTTCTTATATTTTGTTGGCTGTCCTATAGTCCTATAGATTTTACGTATATATGTATATAGTCCACCTACCGTATAATCGTGCGGGAAGAGAGTTATAGACTCTGAGACAATTTTTATTCATGGTGTACATGAACTGAACTGACTGAGAGCTGGGAAACAGAAAGAGTGTGAGAGGAGTTGACTGGGATGTGTTCCGTTTAAATGATTGTCAAAATGATTAAATGATTAAAATCTGTACGCACATATCACAATCTCTATACTTCAACTTCTACTGGTTGCTCCTTGTTTCTTGACTATTTAGAAAGGATATATAGGCAATATTATAGTAATGGTAATGGTAAAATACTTAGTGGACAGATTTCATGTTAATCTTAATCTCCCTGTAGTATCTCCCTTTGACTGTATAACTTCCCTGCTTCGTAGCGTAGTTGCAGTCCCTGTGGTTGACGGACTGACTGACTGTTTGTAGTGTTGGTGTTGGCGTTGGTGATGTGATGAGTGCATTGTTGTTGTTAGTGTAGCCAATTACGTATGTACAACCCTTGACAACACATTTAAATACAATCACAGGTACATAATATGCATAACGATTGCAAAAGGTGTCTGATTGAAATTCTCTTCCTTTTTTTGCAAGGCGAAGGCGCCTTCACCTTTACCTTGATAATGCTAACGCTTACCCATATGCATGTATGTTGCTACTATGTTACGGGAATGAAAGCTACAGAAATTAATTAATTGTCAGTGCTCTCATCAGGACCATCGCATCGCCATGATCGCCATCCCCATCATAAATATGATCGCCCACGCTAACTTTGTTAAAAACTGTATAGTTAAAAGTAAGTAGGACTATGCTGAGATGGAGTATGGGGTTGAAATTGGGATTGGAATGGGTGTTCTCAAGAAAAGAAATATGTGTGGGGCTACATAATGTAGGAGATAGGTAGCAGATGTGCTTGCCACTAATGCCATGTTTATCATATCCTATTCATCTCTGACTCTCTGCTGCTACCTCCCATATGTTTATCAATGTGTGTCAAAAAATAATTTTGGAAATCAAAATACCCATTATTCACCCTCTAATTAATTCGTAGCTTGACTATAATCTGTGTGAATACTGAATTTAAATATGTCTTTCGTCATTCATATGTAAGGTAGTAGGTACTAGGCAGATAGCTCATGGTGAAGTAAAGGCTCTGGCATCTTATTTTTATTCAAGTGTACGAGTACGAGCCCAAGTAAAGAACAAGTTCATACTTGTGAATGCGAGAACAACGCAATACATCAAGAATGACGCTACACAAGATCTTTCATATAAATCCGTAAAGAGCAGCAGAGTTTTCTCTATAAAATAACAATTGTACCGTTGAGAATGAGAATAAGACTGATCACTACTGATCGTGTTGCTATCAGAGACGAGAGAGCTGCGTGCGTACAGCGTACCTTTTTAGGTACATACTGATAGTCCATGTGTGTGTGTGTGCACTCTCCTGATATTCTATTGTGTGTACGTACACATGCATGTGGAATTGTGGACCGTAGACACTGAAGACAAAGGGTAGTTTGGAAGCTGTATGTACGCCCACATGACCACGGCACAGTACACAATTGATGGTTTCTAAATTTGATTGTTTAGTGTGAGTGTTATGGTCGATAGTAATATGTGATATCGGCTCTTGTTGGTGTTGGTGTTATGTTGGTAGACAGCTTATGTAGATAGTAATAATTATTTCTTTTTAAAGATATGTATATATTTTACTAGATTGTACAAATACTACATCTCTTTTTTTAACATATACAGTCTACTGTTCTACAGTTCTAGAGACTGCAGGCAGTGACTGACTCACTGACTGCTTTCAAAAGAAATTTTTATTTTTTTAAGCTTTCATGATTATATTATTATTATTACTTATTGTACTTGTTCCTTTTAGTGAAAATCTATTGAGTGAGGATCAAGGACTAAGACAGGGTACGCAGATGTGCACAAGCATACAACACACAAAATGTGAAGATTTCTAATAATAAATTCATTTTTGGTGTTCAATTAATGGCGGTGTAAAAAGCAAACAAGGGAAATCACTATCGTTTCATTTACACTACTACTCATATATTTATAAGGCTAAAAAAGTATATCGCTGAAAATCACAACTTGTGGATAATAGTAGGTATGTTGTGTGTATATAGTCCACGTCTGGGACCTTTACTATCAGTTCTTTTTTCTATCTTTTTTTATTGATCCATTTTTTTATTATATTTTAATAGTTTAATAGCTTAAAGTGGAGGATCGTTCATAAATGGAGAAAAAATATTTATATGGGACTTAATGTGCTCGTGTGGAGCTCCTCATAAAAAAACAATTAAGTACAAATTCATTTATAAAAAATCATATTATGCCCTCCCTTCACTGCACTGGGATGGGTGACGAGGACGACGTGGACCACGAGAACGAAAAGGAAGATGACTGACGACAATGACAATAATAAAAGGACATAAAAAATAATTGTGAATTTATGTAGGGGTATTTTTTGTGCGCCTCTTCATCCCTGCTCAATAATACAAGAAACCTACGCAATCTGACTTTGCCAATTGAGGATGACAACATTATAAGTTCAACTTGGTTTTTTATGTGTGCATCATTGTCACATTAAATAATAAAAGAGTCAACAAAAATGTACAGATATGCACCGGTTATTTTTGTTGTACACACAGTGAGGACAGAGACAGAGATGGTAGGGCTGATAATATATTTCCCTATCAGTTCAGACTTTCAGACCAAATGAGGAATCAAAAATCAAGACCAACCCCATAGACTCACTTCACTGGGATCCAACATAATATATGTGATGTATATATAGTCAAAGCGGTCACCATGAATCTCAAATTGAGACTTGAAACCCATTAAATATCCCAAGAAAGCTCACCATTTAAGATTTAATATTTAATGACCATATTAGGTAAGCTATATGAATTTGAATTGAATTGAATTGAAATTTCAATGTCATGCTTACTGCTCGGCTGCACTCCAAATTTTAGCCCTATTATTTAGCAGAAATATTTATCTGTTACTACTGGGAGAGGTGTAAAACTTTTTTTGAAGTCATAAAAATGAGAAAAGAAAGAAGAAAAAAAAAACCTCTTAAAAGCTATTATCTACAAGCTTCAAAAAAGTTGTGCACGCATGTAATTTTGATAAAACAAGAACATGCGAGTGAGTAGAGCGTTAGCTTTAACTTAAAAGTTTAAATACCTACCTAGGCCTAGGTATATAAAATTAAGATGGATGGAAGGATAAAGCGGAAAATTAAATCTAATTTCACAAGCTATCACAAACATATAGCAGCCAATGGAATTTTCATTTTTCAATTGGCAATAATAGTCATAGTCATAGAGTAGTAATGATAATAGTTTCTAATTTGAACTACAATTAAATTATTAAATTATAATGGACCATTTTACATCTCTGACAGGTTCTGCTTTGTGTATGACGTGCACATGCAATGCGCACAATTGCTGTTCCCTACCTACAAGTACATATCTACTATCTACCCAGGTAGACTCTCAAAAGAGGGAATAATGTAATTCAAATTTAAATTCGAAAATGGACCAGAAGAATAATTACAGATTTACACACTGACTGAGCTAATACAATTTAAAAGCTATTAAGTTAGCGTTTGTTGAGGGCCAAAGTCAAATTTGAATGCACTATAATGTGCTCAAGTCTAAATCCAAATTGGTCGTGTAATTATATACTTTGTGCATTTTGCAACTGCATTTTGGCATGGATGACATAGGGAAATTTTGCAATGTCAATTTGTTTCGTTTTTTCGTGTTTTTTCTGTGTAATTTCACTTCCAAAATCATCCTAGGTACCTACCTTACATTAAATTAGTCTACATGCTTCTGACATGGCACATGAAGAATAATGACAGAAGAGTACTTAAAGCTGCCTTGGAGAGGAAATTTTTTAACTTTTAACTTTTTTTAATGTTTAAAATGTATACATATATATAGCGGGTGGTAGCACAGGAGAAAAGATTACAGATACATCGTATGTAATACGCATGTATATCACATAGTATAGTAATTATATGCGATGTATTTATGTGCCTACCTACCTACCTTCTACAAACATTCATCATGTCACTCGCCGTTTCGCTTCACCAGATGAATAGTGAATGGCTCGGCCGGCGACTGGCTGTGGGGCTGATGGTATATGCTATATGCATCGTGGTTCATGTTCATGTTCAGGGTTGATGTGTCGTTCTGTTCTCTGCACTATTCTGCATTCTCTGGCTTATTAAATTTCCATTACACACTTTTATATGACGATTCATACGGCAAGATTACTCATTTCAGCTTGAAATCTGTTCGTTGAATGCAATTATTCGTTTAATATTTCTCAATCACAATAACAACGGAAAACAAGTCTCTCTCTCGCTCTGTGGGTATACCTATATCAATACATATCGTTCGTTATTTGGCAGTGAAGCAGTTAATTCACATTAACACCACATGTACATATTATAATATGTATTGTGCTTTACCAAAGTTAAAGTCAAAGCTAACGCTATAAGGCAGTGCTCGAGCAGTAATTGCTCAGCGTCAGCATGTCGATGTGTTATTATGTTTTTCCCCTAATATTTCGCATTTAATTTTTTTTGTCGACCAGACAGTACCAGTTTTGCGAATTCAAAATGCACTGTATGTACATTTGTATAACTACCACTTAATGTGGATATGGACTTTGTTTTCATGGGGCAGATTAAATTTACGTAGTTGCGTGAATTACATCTTTAACAAGTAACTTTCGGATGTTTGTGTGAGTGAGTAATGTGAGTATCCATATCAATGTTATGCTGAATAAGTGATGTACTTATTATAGGTAGTATATAGACCACATACATATATCTTACTCAGTTGGATGTGCGAGCCAAAAGATATATTTTAGATGCAATCTTGCACTTATAATTATTTTTATGGCTTAGGTATCGATGCCGGATGTGGCTGTGTGTAAGGATAGTGGATATGAATGTGGACGTGGATGTTGTGAGCTGGTCATTGGCCAGAAGCAGAAAATCACAAAATGAAACTTGGTATATATAATAATAATAATGAGAAATGACTGATTACTTTAGAAAATTATTTTTCATGATTATTTACTACACCTCACAAAAGTGACGATGGCTATGCTATAGGGCTGAGGCTTACGCTGATAATTATTACCAACCAAGAAAGAGCACAGCACAGGAACAGGAGCAAGAAGCCAGTGCAAACACAAACATGGTATATGGCATTAGTATGAAAAATGATCTGCGATGCTTCTTATGTGCCTCTACAAATTTTGCCAATATTATTCATGACGCTGAATTTTGTAATTATTATTGCCACATGCAGTAATAATAACAATGAAAACAGTAATAGTGCAAGCATTAATGTATTCATGCATGCAGTTCTCAAGTGCTGACGTTCCTTCCTTCGTGCCTTGGTTCGTTCGGAGACGCGAAAAATATCAGTATTATTGGCATGAGTTCGTGTGAAGTGTACTGTGAAGATGAAAACTTTGTGTGCTTCCAAAACGTATATATGGTTATGGTTTATGGAAGAGAGTTCAGGTAGCATAATATTTTATATTATAGATTATTTAGCATAGCGGATGTGTAATTTGTATTCTTAACACGGCACACTTTCTATATGCATTATATTCAGTTACACATAGGACAGTCCGTTCCTTAGTTTTCGCTTTGTTTAAAGGATTAAGGATGGTGATGACTCAAGTCTATATGCTGTATTATACACATTTTTCCGAATCCGGAACCCTCACCAACACCGACACATTCACGTCTGAAAATCTGCGAAAAACAAATCGAAAAAACTGTGATGATAAAATGTGAAATGTGTAGCGCACGTTCTTTCATGGCGAGACTATGTACACTGTGTATCTGTTTGCTCGTTCTCTGAATGTTTTGTTATTTTAATTAGTATGCAAGCCGCTCGTTTTCAAAGGAAAGTATTTTCAGAAAGTTGCCAAAATAATCAAAAGCTTTCTGTGAAACGAAAAAAAAAACTTGCAATAATACAATCGAGAGATACTGATACACTACTGATGCTGACAGATAATGTTAGTAGCATGGACGAGGGACGATGGGTGGACAATGGCCAATGCCGATACCGATACCAGTTTAAAAAGTACATAATGAAAGCAACTTGTGAATTTGAAATGCGTGTGTACAGATGCTTCTTTAGATTTTGGATTTTTTTTTCCCTCAAGAACTTAATCATAGACATGGCGACGAGAAGCATGGGACGATGGGATGAGATCAGATTAATGCGTGACATGATTTATTGCTACGGCTGCATTATCGCTTTTGGTATAACATTAAAATGCAATAAGTTTTAAACAGATATTGGTATATTGGTTGGTAGGCAACTATGTAGTTTTCAATGTTCGCATAAAAATACATACATTTTTTTCCCCTATTCAATTGGCACTGGCAACTGTAAAAAGTTTAACGAAACTTTCATTATATATATATATTATTATAAAGAAGGAGGGGGAGTGCCTATATAATTATTATAGATGCATGATTCTATACAAGTTTGAGTAGGATAGGGAGTAAGTACATAATAAGAATTACCGCTGTTAATTCGGTTAAACACATTTATTTTATTACTGACCGCCACCAACGATAAGGACAACGACGAACTTTTAACCTTAACCGACCATCTCATCGTCAGTCTCGTTCTTGTTAAATGTGTAGCATCTTATTTTTAATTCGATTTCACGACAAGGCTACGACTATGAGTACCAGAGCATTTCATTAAAAACAGCATTAGAAGTACAAGTAGAATGAATATTCATGCTACAGCCATACTGAACATCCCATTTATAGTCCACTACAAATTAAAAACCAGACCCAACGCAAAAACTATCAACCCATATTTAGTTTAAAATTCCAAATTTCTTGAATTTTATGAGCCGAGATTGAGTGAGTGAGTTGAAAATTAAAATTAATATTCATGCATGGATAAATTGAATGTTAGCATCTACCTGTAAGAAATTGCATACAATCTAGGTACTACGTATAGAGTATGATTTATTTTTATACATGATCCGCATCCGCCAGGGCTCACTTAGGGGTCACTGCGTTTCTATTCAGAGCAATATCACATTCTAGTTAATGTATGTAAATTCATATGTAATTCCTAACCCTATTAAAACGATATAAAAAATTGCGAGAGTTTCATGCAATTTTTTCACCTTAAAACTGAAGCAAAAAATCCGTATACACATTGAATGAATTAGATTAGCGTTCTGTTGAGCTAAAGACTAATATATAATATGCGGTAGAATTAATCTTTTTTACATTGTACGGGACACTGGGAAAGGTAAAACAAAGCTGTGCTGCCAACCAAACCATTGAAATCGGTCGGCAGTTAGAATTTAAAATTTACACGAAAAAAAAAACTTTTAGCATACCTACCTAGTATAAAAGATTGGAATTTGGTATGTTGAGTATGTGAAGATTTCAAGTTTAAAAAATGATTATTATTTATGACAGTTAAGTACTTCTGCATGACGATTATGACGATAAGTATTCATCATGAGGGAAAGAAATAATATTTACCGTTGTATATTTTGAATATACAATTTTCTCTACATTATACATCACACATTTTATTGCTACGTTTTCCATCACACTAAACACTTCTTGTTATTATTTCCCTCATAAATCAGTTGAATGGAACGGAGCGAACAAAGTTTTCGTTTGGAGCCTCTACTCGACAGTCTACAGGCTTTTTATTCTGTAAGTGCGTACGCGGTCAGTGTGCGTGTGGATGCGTACGAATGAAACGGAGAATCATAACAAAGTAACGGTTTGACTCACAAAACAAAATACGTCTCACTCACACGTACACACACACACACAAACACATTGATGTTATGATTATATATTATAATATATTATATTATTGAAATTATTGTTATATGACTATTGAAGTTTACTTGTGTTCTAGAGCACCAGAGCACCAGCATCAGAGCCTTTGAACCAGCCCCAGTCCCTGGCAAATTATTGATAATTATGGGTTCAACTACTCCTGAATTACAAAATTACTGTACATAATCCATCAAATTACACGCATGAGACTGAATACCAAACAAAAATTTGAATGAATGGCTCAAAACAATAATTACATCTGTACATATACATGGCTAATTAATCAGTCAACAGAGAGTTATTCAATTTACATAAAGATAACAAACGACCACATTGTTTGCCTAGGAATTTAAATATTTAAAATTTTGGAAGACCCTTCGTCTGACCACAATCACAATATAATCGTCATTTTTGTTTCGTACAAGGAGATACATAGAGTTCATATCGCGCAGCAAGTAAAACGCTTAAATTAAATATATAAGTTTGAGCTGAACTTTTAGGAAGTTAGCAAAAAAGATAGAAAACAGGATACGTACCTATCTACATTAGGTTATAAGCTAGTAAAGAGTCAAGATAACATTGTTCCCTATGCTATATAATATTATCTGAACGATGTATAATTTTGCCAGCACAAATAATAACAATTTACTATATTATTATGGACTGTGTTGTGCTGTGCGCAAATAATAAATTCCTCGAAAGACTCAACACTTATTTTGTGATGTCTCTAATGTCTCTACCTAAAATCCGTACTGACTGACACCGACCTAGAAAAATTTAATGAGAAAAAAAAACTAAATGTTTCATACAACAACTACAACGATGCTCAATGGCTGTCTTCTACATTTTAGTACAGCGCAGAGCAGAGCGCTAGAGCATTTCCATCATTAAAAATGACAATGACAGTTTGAGTTTGTTGTGGCACGCAAGGCAATACAAATATACGACTCCTGTATATATAGTTGGATTTGGATGCCTACTAGCAACATAAATGAATGAAGTGCCATATTTTTGTACAAACAAACTGCATTGTAGTTGTAGGGGGGAATGTGACGTTTTTGTTTCATTGCAGAGAAGATAAGCACTATTATTATATGGTTATTATGATTATTATTGTAGACTTATTAGTGTTGGCCAAGTCCCCAATCCTAGTTCAAGAAAAAACGCCTACAACTATTACTAATTATACTGTTAGTCTTCTCCTTTTTCTTATCCTTTTTAGTAAATGTTTACAGAAAAAATATTCAAGTTAATAACAATTATTATTATTATAGATATTACCTTTAGTGTGGTGGTGTTGTGTTGTGCGGTTTTAACACGTCTACAAGTACAAATTAGCACTGCTCTGTGTACCACACTGTATATACATAGTGTTTGTATAGAGTCTTCTACATAACGACATACAATACAATACAACGAACCTCAACTGCAATTATTACGACCAACAAACTTTCAGAGACAGAGATGGACAGGGACAGGACAGAGAAATCATCACATATGTCATCGTCATCGCCGTCATCCCCATCCGAATTTGGATTAATTGTATTTACAAAACAAACTCAAACAAAAATGACAATACAAGAACAAGATACAGAAAGAGAGAGAGATATAGAAGAAAAAAAAATCCTCATGCGGTTATATGAATGGTAAATAGTGAATTGGAAAAAATCGAAAGTTCTTTCTCTCTTTCCGTTTCCCTGTCAGTCAAATAATTCGACTTCAACTCCAAGAGATGAAGAGGATGATACACCGTGAAACCAAGGAGGAAAATGAAAAAAAATGAGAGAGATTTAGTGAGGGAAATACATATATAATATATTAAAATTAAATACAGAAAGACAGAAAGACGAAAGCAAAAATACACAAGACATTTTTTAAATCTCAATAATATTTCAATGTGTAGAGTACAGAGTACAGAGTAAAGGAATATCAAAAATCAAGATGAAATTATCTTGAATTCTCCACTGCATATATATATTATGTATAGCAGTCAGGACCAGAGAGTCTAATAAAATCCTATGCTTTTTTAGCCTTTTCATTTTCTATTTGGCTAAATTATGCATGCCAGTTTCCTTTCTTTCATCTTTCATAATTTACAATTTGCAAGCATCGTAGAAATTTATTGGATTTTTTTTTGGTACTTTTTTTGTGTTGCTGATACACTGAGAGATCAAATGAGAAGTACAAGCGAGGTAGACCTGATACAAACTCCAATCCAGCCCAATCAAATAAAATTACAGAACGGAACACAATAGAAAGGGACGTGGAGAGAGACTTTGAGTCGTGTGTCTACACAGCCTACAGTTTACTGTACAGTTCTTTCCTTGCTACACTCTACAGTAAAAAACTTCAACTTGAATAGCAGAATAATAATATTATTATTATTATTATGCACTTCCCATTTAAATGGAGAGTCAAGTCAAAGCGAGAGCAAGACTGTAAACTGTAAAGTTAAAAGTTTTTTAGTTCCTTTAAAGGAAGTATGATGTATTCTGTAGGATTATAGAGATGCTCAACTTGGAGGAAAAGATTGTACAGTCAGTCCCCGTTCACAGTTGTATAGTTGTAGTCTAGTATAATATAAACTTGAGGAGAGTGAACGTGTGAAGTGAAGAGTACGAACGGCTTCGGCTTCACTTTTTAATTTTTTTTTATAATATTATATCTCAATGCAAATAATACAGCTACACCAAAAGCAAAGTCAAGAAGAAACGAAGAAACTCTTTTCATCCCAGTGCTTTTCTATAACAACATGTCAGAGAGCAGCCATAGAGTTGAGTTGAGCTGAGATATCTGATGAGAGGAGGAGAGCAGGGCAATGAAATGAAATTGACCCAGAAACCTTGGAGTTTCTTAAGCTACATCAACATATCAACTCATAACGATGATGACAATGACGCTAGTCAGCATCACAATTATATAGAATTAAAATCAAAATCAGCCATTGAAACTGTAAGCTGTGAGTTTGGATTGGGCTCTACAGAATATTAGAGCTTTCATCGTATAGTTTAGTTCTACGTAGCAATTGAACTATACTTATAAGTATTTAATACTTATGTGTGCATATAGTCTTATTCGTAGTGGTGATGGTAATGGTAATGATAATCCGCTGCGGCTGCGATGTTAACACCCATGTTGTACATCTCTCTCTCTAGCTTTTGACAAAGTCTTGATTTTGTTTTTGATTGAGGCTGTCAGCTGTATGGCATGGCCTATGGCCTATGTATGTCCTGACTTAGCCTGGCATGTTATATGGTATATGGTATCGCATGGCACGACATTGAAGTCAGATAATTGTAGAAGTGTAGAGATAAAAGTAGGTAAGGTTAGTAAATTTCATCTTAATGACAGCCTTACTTTACACACATGCTAAGTTTATTTCCACTTCCATGTCCACGTCCGTTGTCGTCCGAACATCTACTACTTACACTTATTACATAGGCCATCATACAAGCTACACGCTTTACAGTTGTACACACTCGAGATATTTATTCATTCTAAATTAGTTTCGTACTTGATATTTATCAACACTTAAAAAGGTAATGTGCCGTCTGCTCATGAAAATAATGAGAGAAATAATAACTTTATATATATTATATCTCTCCTTCCAATTCAAATGTGGAATATCAGTATAAGGATTACAATTTCAAAATATGCTGAGCTGATTGTTCCTTAACGTTTCAAATTACAGATAGAATTAATATTCAAAGTCAAAGGTATTTCCTTCCAGAGTGTATCTGACTGAATGAATAGACCGTAGTAACAGAAGGTGTTACAGGGATATAGCACAGATATATACATACAGAAAAGTTAGGTAATATCATCATTGCACTGGGGGTTATTCTGTGGCTAAGATAAACATGGTAAGAATTTTTCAAAACCTCCAACTTATACAAACCACTCTATGCTGTTTTTGCTATTACTATACTTATTGCAATTAGTAGTTTTAATGAATGTTTAACTATTATTATATAATCTGCTATGGGTATCTGGTTTTTGTTAAGTAAAATTTTAATTGGAGCATAAGCCTTCCTGGATCCTCGACATAGGTTAAAGTCTGCTGTCTGCTGACATGGAGATACAACTGTAAACATGTATGATTATTTTTTAATTATCGTGATAACAGTTAAGACTGTAGCTAATTAGTAAGAACAAATATGGCTAAATATCAGTTGTCAGTATGAGAGCATGTTTAATCATAGCTAATCAAGTCCGAGCTCCATTATTTCTTACTCCATCATACCAATCATTGATATACCAAGGAAGGTGCGAGGGTGAGTTGAGTACACGATGTATGATATACATAATATGTATTGTGTAATGAAACTGACAATAAAAATCAGTAAGAATGCAAAAATGAACAGAATTATTATTAAAAATAAATCTTTTAACAAAGAATGAATTGAATCTTTTTAAATCGCTTTTTAAAAATCATGTAGCAGAAATCTGGAAATAAAATTTCATGTAAA
>JAQFZE010001014.1:0-20507 GCA_034695245.1 Dicyrtomina saundersi | reverse complement strand
TACAGTAAATTGCACTGGGTTATAGGTATATACCTGGAGAATCCGATAAGTGCTACAGTACTACTACTACTACTACTGTACACTGTATGTTAATTCTAACTTATGTGATCACATAAATACATATTTTAAGAGCCATACATTATTATGTGTACGCCCATTCCACCCAACACATTATTTATTCATGCCGCCTCCTCATTTAATTTTTTAAATCTCTACCAGTCACCGCTAACTGCCAGCTTGGCTTCTTTCCCCTCATACATACATAATTAAATCTTACCGTCTCTACTTAATCTCATCTTTTTATATTAATATGCATTCAACACGACAAATTTTATCATTCAAATGCATTCAACATGAATCATCTTATTGCCGTTTTACCCTTAATTTCTAATGTAGTCATAGTCATACATAATCCCACTGCAATTCCGGGTACAAAACGCCAGTTGTTTTATTTATTATTACTACATAGCTTACACCGCACAATTTATAAGTCTTTTGAATTCACGTAAATCTTGACTTACAATCTCAGCTTCTTAAGAGATCTCTCTCAAAATACATGGACGTCAGAAGGCACAGTTTTGAAGATATGGATTTTTATAGAATCTCAGTACATCTTACGGGAATGCCGCCGCATGTACTCTCTCGATTTCAGAAATGAGTACCAATGTGCATTCTGCTAGTCTCACATACCAAGAATATCAATATATTATGGCTGCATTTTAGCGCTTTCGGTCATGACCTGAGGTCAAAGTTTTCAAATTCAGTCCAAATTTGAAATGACAAAAAACGCCATGTTAATTAAACGGGGAATTTTAACGGAACACAGGGGGGACCCTCATTATTTTTTCAAAATTTTCAATTTTCAACAACATTACGTGTTTCAATATTTTTACTACAAAATGCAATAATCTAGCCAACACGACCCAACGATGCTACGCTTTGACTAATATTGACATAAAATAGAATATGATGATTGTACGTGTATGTGATGTGTATGTTTTTCTAACAAAGAGTCTCTCAAACTAACTGTAATTAGGATGTCGTAAGTACCACAACATACTATACATTCTATAATAATGCGCGGGTATGTAATAGTACGCGGGTCTGAGAAGACTCAGTTTACATAGTACGCGGGTCTATTTAACACAGTATTAAATGGCAGTACGTGGGTCGGTAATAGTACGCGAGTGTGAAAGGTCCAAATTTATTTAGCGAGCGTACTATTATAGAATGTACTGTAGGTATTAAAAAACGGAACAAAAGTGTAGCTCGTTCTAATTTGAATTCGCACAATGTACGTATTTACGTAGATATCGTCTTACAAATTTTATATATGCTTCTTCTATACAAAAAATCATAAACGTGAATCTGTACTGCTAGGATGTATTATATTGCTTATGGGCCATTTTCATATTTTATTTTGTATAGTATTAAGTACACAATTTTTCGTACAAATTAGGATAATTACAAAAATACTTTAGAAATGTGTATGGAATGCTACAAAGAAGTGAATGACGCATAAAACAGCATCACAATGACTACAGCGTATAAATAAAGCCGACTCACAGTTTTCAACTGAACACAAAATATCTAAATCACTAAAGCATACTTCTACAACACTTTTGAATGGTCTAGGATCAGTTTCGAGATACCCTGATTGAAACCAGGCAAATTGGATCATTTTTTTGAATTTATTCGAGCTCATTTGATTGTGAATTAATGAATGCATGTCAATTGCATTATTACGCAGCTTCAGGTCGATGTCGATTTGATCCAACATTATTCGTTCTCTCAATTTACGCCTTATTAGTTTTATTTGAAGAAAATAGTAAACGTCCAAAGGTTGAATAAATCCTGTCGTTCCGGGCGGAATTGTTGCATTTTGGCACTTTTCTTGCACTGATTTGAACAAAGCTAGGTCTTTTTGTGCATTCCAAGAATCAAGTAGTAGTAACGATACGTCTATAGTCACTGGGAGCAGGCATTTGTTTACCCATAGTTCTGTGAGACGTTTGTCCATTTTGCCAGACTTTGAGCAAGTTATAAACAAATTTTGATGTTCTTTGAGTTTCAATTGCTCTTCTACACGTGGCCCAAATTTTCTGTCTTCTTCTTTAAGAACTATGAACAATTTACCTGCAACAGTTCCATCCATTGAAATTAAAGGCATAATAGTGTGTGAGTGAGTTGTTGCATTCCGAGATTTTATTTTTCCTTTTGTGACTTTCTCGCCTTTTTTAGAGAGAGTTCGTTTTGAAACTGACTCGTATTCAAACCCGGATTGGTCAGCGTTAAAAATATTAAAAGGCAAGATATTAGATTCGGATATTTTAGCTTTGATAGATTCGACAAACGCTGATGCATTTTCCTGAAGAGTACTTAAATCAACCTGGTCACTTGTTGTTACGTATTTTGTAATCTTACGGGACACAATGTTGAACTTTTGTTTAAACGTTGACGCCCAGGTTGGTGAAGCTTTAAATTGAAAATTAATATCCTTAGATTTAATAATTACCCAGCGACGCAGGTTGTCGTCATGAATAGGTAAACATTTATCGCGAGCACTATTGAACATCAAGAGAACATGACTGGTGACAGTTTGCAGTTTAACTATGTTTGTACCGTTTTGATCCACAAATTTTTTAAGCCTGTATATATAATTTCTTTGCTTAACTTTAAGATATCGGGTTTTCACTCGCTTCCATCCATACTCATCATAGCACTCGAGAACTTTCTTGACGTATTCTAAACTAAATGTTTCACGCGTATCCTCAAAAATAACATCTTCCCATTCTTGCGAGCTTTGAGAAAAAACAACTGGATTATCATTTTGATTTTCATTCTCACTATCGCTTAATGTGTCCATACAATTTTCATCTCCATCATCATCATCATCATACACATCACGTTCACATCTTAAGGAATTCAAACCTTCATCTTCAATAACTAAACTGTTGTCTTGGACAAAAGTTTTGTTAAACAGAAGAGCTTCAGCAAATTCAAAAATGGCTTGTGATGCTTGCTTTTCAGAGGTAGTAAAAATATTGGATGTGTTTATCTTTAAGTTGCGGTACTTAAAGCTTGCAACCTTTAGTGACTCCGTTAAAATTTTAGTAATATCCATAACCTGCAGAATTACATAATTATTATAAAAATGCCTAATGAGAAACATGCTAACTAATCTAAAAGCAAAAACTGCTGTTGTTATTCATTCCCCCCTGTGTTCCGTTAAAATTCCCCGTTTAATTAACATTTGGACTGAATTTGAAAACTTTGACCTCAGGTCATGACCGAAAGCGCTAAAATGCAGTCATAATATATTGATATTCTTGGTATGTGAGACTAGCAGAATGCACATTGGTACTCATTTCTGAAATCGAGAGAGTACATGCGGCGGCATTCCCTTGTTACGCTTGTTGTTCCCAGTAACGCTAACTTTTCGGACCATTTTTGTAAAACCTTGCATTGTAGCCCTATAAGTTTGTTTCGTGTTTTAAATATTTTAAAAAATATTTCAAACCAAAGTTTTTGATTAAATTTTTCAACATAGTATATCTGGCACGTAGTATTTACTAGCTGTCGGATTATATAGATGTCGCAAATTATGCTGTTGGATTGTCTTGATATGTTGTTCTAAAGAATATTTGCGAACAGTTTTGATGTATACTTGATACCTTATCGCCGCAAAAGTCAGGTGGAAACTCAAACCATACAAGCAAAAATTGCCGGGCTCGTGAAAAGCAGCTAAGCAAGTTTTGGAGGAAGGCAGTAATATCTGTATAATACTTGACAATACAACTTTTCATGTTTTTTTAAATCTTTAGTCTAATTAATTTTTATTAGCTTATCAAGTCTAATTACTATAATATAGTTTGTTTATTATACGTTTTGTTGTAAAGAAGACTAATAGCGGCTACAAACTGGGTTCTTTATTAATGCTAACGAAGTAGTTACGTTAGTTTTGGCTCCATTTTTTACTTTAACACAATCTTAACTGCTGATTTATTTGGAATCGAAATAATAAATTATTTACCACAGTTTTTAGACTTCGCCACACTAGCCACTTTATAGATTTTACTTATTTAATCAATAAAAAACACTGAAAATAGAAGGCATTACTCATGTTACTACTGCAAAAACTTGAAATTGAAAAATTAAAAAGACATTTATCTTTATCCATTACTTTATAATTTTCACGTTCCAATTAAAGATGAAATAACAAAATTAGTAGTAATGAAACTAGCATAATCAATTATGTTTTTGATGTACTTCAATGACTTTGTTTCATTTCAGGTGGCTCTATTTTTTTTCCGTATTGAGTATTGGCATTACTTTTAAATGATTCAAAAACAAATCACAACTCCAGATTGCAGGTTTAAAAACTCGCAACCCAGCCTTTATCCTTTAGTATGATACTTTGATGATCAGGATTTTGCATTCAGATTACTTCTGACAATAAGTACGAATGGATTGTTAATTTGTGAGTGTTCTAAAAATTGTATACTACTATCTTACAATTTGTGAATAAGGTGTTAAGCTGGATTACACATGCTTGAAAAATACTACATAATTTAGTAGAACACTGGCAGTGTTACGTTAAATTTGGGGAGAAATAAATTGTTACATGGCTACGTAAATTGCTAGAATGAAATAAGAAATTATACTCGGAAACCAAAACGCAATATTAAATAAAATTAGGATGTGGTCTGAGTAGTTAGTTAGCAATAACACTCCTCTATACGCTAAAGCCCCTGGGAAGATTGCATTTATTAAGTTTTACTTGTTCAGCATTGTTATTGTTATAGAAATGCAATTTATATTTAAATTAGAAGTAATAAATTGTGAAAATAATATTTCGGAGGATAACGGTTTGAGCAGGATTAAAGGCAAATTTTTGCTAATTACCTTATGTACTTAGTACTTACGAGAGATACTTTCTAACGCGAACAGCGTTTTTTCTACCAAACATTTTTTTCTGAAAAAAGCATCAAATCAAACTAAAAATAGCTTAACATCATGTTGCGCATGCGTACTTTTGTCAACTATAAAAAAATTTTTTTAGAATTTGTCGAAATTAAAAAACTGAATTTTCTTATGACATTTTACATTGTAATTTTCGATAAACACGGGTAAGGAATATTTTCATTTTTCCTCAAAATATAAGAATTGAGTTTTTGATATACGATTTCATATCCTACATGCTTCAACATACTTTATATTACTTTGAATGCCAACGGTGCTATCTACTGTTTATCTGTGTCACTTTTAAAGTTAGAATTAGCCTAATTTGTTCTACATTTTTATTGAACACTATTTTAAATAGCGGAAGACCAAGCATTGAAAAAACCTCAATAAAGTTCCAGTAAGCATATGCCAACTGTATTTTTCATTAACTGCAACCGATTATTCTGTTAATTTCAAAATTTTGGAACATGGAATAGCAGCTTTAAATATTAAATGTTTCGCCTGATTCCCGGTAGCTACAAATTTAAATTAAAACCTGCTAAATATGCTAATTATCCGGAAAAGCAATTATATCAGCCTGAATTAGGGATGGTCCATAAATAATGTCACCCTTTTCACTATTTATTCACCCACCAATTAGCATTGTGTAAACCGCCAGCCTATACATGGCAAGCCTTCAATACTTGATTTGACATACTGGCCCTACTGATCACCTGAATTTACTTGTGCTGAAATCAATGTTTATGTAGTTAGGCTAACATAAAACCATCGCAGTTAGTAAAAACGGGTTAATAAGAGTTTTGCTGGTACGAATGGACAGGATATAAGCGGTGCTGGTACGATTGAGCTTGATAAGAATAGCAAAGGTACAAGGTGACTAGGTACGAGTTATAGTGGTACAAGTGGTTCTGGTATGAAGGGGTTTATTAAAGCAGAAATTATTCAAGCTGGCTGGATACAAGTAGTACCGATACAAGTGGGCTTGGCACAAGTTTGGGTAAAGTACGAGTCGGCTTGGCAAAATTAGCGCCAGTACAAGTGGGCTAGGTACGAGTTTTGCTGGACCCAGTGGGAAGGGTACGTTTGATTCGTAGACGGGTATTGATTTACCCGTCTACAAGGTGGTGTCAATATCTTAAACACATGGCCATGTGGTATTTGCAACTCAATTGGAAGGTTAAATCAACAAGACAAAAAGTGCAGTGCTTGTGGTAAAAGTTACCACAGAACATGTCTCAAGTACTCCACAAATAAGTTCAAGTTAGTACAAGTGGACGAAAAGTGGGAATGTAACTATTGTCATGGAGCAACAACAGCGCCTATTTTCTTCTTATGCAAAAGATCTAACGCTAGCTGGATTACTTTTGAATGTGATTTAAGTAAACTTCCATTTCATCAGAGTTGCATAAAGAAGGCACAAAACATTAAGAAAATTAAAGCAAACTGAAGGTGCAGTGTCTGCAGCGGTCAACTAACCAAGCCAAGTAGTGCTTCAAGTTCTAGACATAATACAGCTACACCTAACGAGCAATTACAAAAAGGAACGCGAATCGGCCACGTCAACGTTCGGGTTCTGATGTCACTTTCTAAAAAAGATAAAGTTTATTTAACTGTTCAGGGTTTGGACTTTGATTTTTTTGTTTTTAGTGAAACTTGGCTCAACAAAAACATTTTAAATGAAGAAGTACCGGGTTACACAAAAGTGCGAGCGGATCGTCAACAAATGAGCAAAAATACCGGCGGTGGGCTCTTAGTTTATGTAAAAGAGAGTTGGAATGTGAATATTTTTCCTGGACCTTTTTTGTCTCCGACCAAGTCTATTAGGATAGTTGCAACAAAGCCTCAACACAAAACTATAAACCTAATAGAAATATACTGCCCCAAACACTTACCTGTGCCGTTCCGAACCTCACTGAATAATATTCTCCCTACGTACTCCAACCTCAAAACTTACATTGTGGGAGATGTCAACATGAACTTTAGCGTACAGAATGCAAACAGTAATGAAGTCCAGTCTATATTAGCTCAGCATGAATTTTGTCAAATTATAAAGGAACATACACAGAGAACTGTGACGTCGTCATCTTTAATTGATGTTATTATTACTAATGAGCCTGAGAGACATTGCAGCTCTGGAGTTTTGACATGTACAATTGTAGATCATGTTTTAGTGTTTACATTCAGAAAAACCTCAAAACCGGACAAAGAATCTAAGTACATATTGTCTAGAAAACTTGACAACATTAACTACGATACTATATTAAAAACATTTTCAACTGCACCATGGTGGCTCTTAGAGTTTTCTACAAATGTTAGTACGAATTTTAATCTGTTTGTATACCTAACTAATTTTGTAGTGAACTGTGTAGCACCAATAAGAAAAGCAAGAGTGAGTAGCATTAATAAACCGAAGTGACTTTCGCCGGACATTAATAAATTAATTAGGAGTCGAGATAAGCTGAAAAAAAACGCAGTCGACACTCAGTCAACAAATGTTTGGATAGAATACAAAGCTCTGCGTAACCAGCTGAACAGACAAAAAGACTACCTTAAGGCTAAGAACATTTCATGTAACATTGAGACTGGTGTAAATAAATCGAAGCAGATGTGGAAAGTTTTTAATAGCAAAATCGGTAGAGGCAAGGCCAGCACAGTGGTAAAATTTCTGAAAAACAGTAAAGAGGAAATTACGGATATAAAGCAGATATGTAATACTTTTGCCTAACACTTTACATCAATTCAGCCTGACGCAGTAGCCGTCCGGAATGCTATGGAAATCCTGCAGGAAGCAGCAAATAAATCTAAAATTAAGTTTAATAAAGCAGACATAACGGCATATGATGTGGAATGTGCAATCAAGGGTAAAAAAATGAGAAAGCGGAAGGTGTTGACAAGCTTAATATTAAAATTTTCAAAATAATAATATTTCAAATATCTGTCGTATTTGTTCTGCTTTTTAATATGTCAGTTGAGGCTGGTGTGTAACCTGAGTGTCTTAAGGAAGCGCTAGTGACACCGTTGTATAAAAGAAAAGGGCGCAAATGGAATGTTGACAATTACCGTCCTATATCAGTTTTACCTGTAACAGCTAAACTATTTGACTCTGTCATGCACAGCTTCCTGTACAACTTTTTGGAGTTAAATGATAAACTTTTAAGTTGCCAGTTTGGGTTTTGAAGGGAATTCTCTACAGTTGGTGCTATTAAAAAGTTCACAAGTGATTGCTATATAGCTAGAGATAATGATTTGTACACAGGCGCGGTATTTGTCGATTTTAAGAAGGCATTTGACATGATTAATCATAAAATATTGCTTCACAAAATGAAACAACTTGGAGTCTCAGAATCAATTTTCAAGTGGTTTGAGTCGTACCTATACAGTCGCCGTTTACGAGTAAAGATTAGGGACAACATATCAGATCCAGTACGAATGTCAAGGGAAACTCTACAGGGAAGCTGCTTATTGCTTATCCTTGTTACTGTTTCTTATCTTTATCAACGACCTTCTAGAGAGCATTGTAAACTGCAAAACATTGTTATATGCAAATGATCTCATTTTGTATTGTTTATCAAAAAAATAAGTGATATCGAGTAATTGCTAAATTTGGATTTGGAAATTTTGTTTAATTGGGCTTGTAAAAATGAAATAGTGGTCAATTTAGACAAAACTAAAGTTATGTTGTTTAGGTCTTCCTATACCGCTAAGCCAGGAATAGAAATTAAGGCAAAAATTAATGGGGTAAAATTAGAACAAGTAAGCATGTTTACGTATTTAGAAATGAAATTGGAAAGTACTTTGATGTTTGTAAAACACTTCAATAATGTGTGTTGTAAAGTTAATGCACGAACAAAGATAGTGAGTAGGTACAAGAGGTATTTTATTTAGGGACCATTACACATATTCTGTACGAGCTTGATCTTCTCCGTCATTGACTATGGAAATGTTGTTTGGGCCAATGTCTGTCCTTTTAGAATAAACAGACTTGACGGATTAACGTTTAGGGTAATAAGTAAAGTATTTTTTGTAAAAGAAAAGACAAAACCCGAAGAACGACATAATCGAGAAAATGAATTGGATGTTGACGGAGAAGAGAAGGACGCTAGGCCAGCTTAAGTTTTTATATAAGCACTTCATCAAAAGGTCAAAAATAAGTTGTATATTTGAAGATATAATTGGATATCGGTCTTAAAGAACTACTAAATTGTTAAGAAACGCATTAAATATAGAAATATAATACAAAGTTAGAGCGTTTGGAAGTAGATCATTCATGTCAGTTATAGTAAAGGAGTGGAACGCCTTGCCTAATAAAGTACAAGAGATTGATAAGTTTCATAAGTTCGATGTTGCTGTAAGACAACATATATTGTATAAAAGAATTGAGATTAATTTTATGTAACTGAGTAAAATATTGTGAAATGCGTACGATATAAATAATGCGATAATTTTGCCTAATAATTGGCTAGACGTAGTGTGTCGGTAACGAAAAAAACAGAAATATTATTACTTTACACGTGAATAAATTGAATTGAATTGATTGATTGATTGATTGTAACAGTATTACTGCCTGAAGACAACATCTATCAGGACACTGCATTTACTGTGCGCTGAGTACTATTTTAGAGTAAACCATATTGAATGAAGCCTTAGCTTGAACGTGGTGAATGCACAGCTTTGAACAAAGAAAAGAAGATAGAATAGAGATTAGAACCACCGAAACGTATATTGTGGCTGCTAGAAATTGCAGTTGGTTAAATGCTTTGCAGCTTTGAAGCTATGTGACAAAAAATCTCAGACTATTTAACATCCCCATACCTGAGCAAGTGAGAACCATCTTCCGAGCTCAGGAACAGTATCGGTGCACTGCACCTCCCGAAGTTACGTCAAGTTCAAGACACAACATGAAAGTAAGTGGAGGCTTGTACGGAGTAGGAGAGTATGGTCCGCTGATCTGTATTGAAACTATACCTAAGTACGGAGAGACAGATGTTTGCCTGCTAAGCACACATTTAATACACCGTCTACGTCTCATACTCGTATGAACGGCCGTATACTGTTACCCCTTAGTTGCTCACGAAAAGCTCTCAAACCCCCCCTCCCTACCAAACCCTTCCACAACACTAACTTGTGCGCACAAAGAGTTAAAAACGCTACCTGACTTAGGATTCTTTCATACGGATAAAAACAAAACCCGCCGAGGCATCAAGGACAGAGACACAACTCCCTTCTTCTACAACGTCAGGCTGTAGACAGGTATTGTTTTAAACAATTTAAACAATTATTAGGTGCATAATGTTCAAGCTATGGCATGGGGATGGGTGAGCTCTAAAATAGAAAACAATCAGATGATATTGTTTATGGACATAGGTATTAAAGAATTAATGATTTTGGTGACGGTATTTATGGACCATCCCAATGAAATAGTTAAAATCTGGGTAACGCCATTTGCAGACCTAGTTTATTAAAGAGTGATGATTTGGGATTAATGGATCATCCCAATAAAAACGTGTTACAATAGGTGACGTTATTCATGGACTTTGCTAATAACAGGATTATATAGACCATCATAATAAAATAGGAAATAACTAGGTTACGTCTATAATTGACCCTGCCATGAAAAGAGTGATGATTTGACTAACGTTGCTTAAGGACCATTCCATTAAATGAGTGATATATTATGGTCCCTGCCATTAAAAGACTGATAATTTTGTTGCTGTTATTCTTAGACCATTCCAAGAAAACAAAAACTCAATCAACTCTACTGTGTGGCTACGCTGGATTTTTTAACCAGACTTTTTTTCCCATTCCCCTCCACGCAATCGTGTATAAAGGTATTTGGTACGTCGTTACACGTGTCATGCAAAGATTTATGCTATTTACGTGCTTTCCACTTACCTTCCCCCTCTCTTACCCACATATCTATCACAATCATAACCTGTGAATACAGCTGGAGTATTAGTTATGCCTATTCTATCATGTATATAATTACGTACGTATTTGGTTAGTTATAATTTTAATATATTGCTTTGTTCATTATGTTGTTGTGTATGCAAATTCTTTTGATATCTTAAGGTAGTGAGCTACTTCTTCACTCAACAAAATTGTTTTTGTATTGCGTTTAGCCACTGCTGGTTGAACTAACTATTTTCAGTTATGATGAGTTTGCACTGCTTATAATACCCAAATGTTTAATATAACTCACTAAGTATACTGAAGCTGTAGTTTTCCTAATTCTTCTTAAATAAATCACTTATGGTTTAAAAATCTAATGTGTGAAGGACAGTGTTTTATAATAAGTGAAATTTTAAGTTTCATTTTTAATTAAATAATTGAGACCGCCGCATTAAAAGTTATTTCAGCTGTTAAAAACAGTGAAATAGGAAATCCTATAGCCGTAATTGAATGAATAAAAGGTAATATTACTAACTAAACAAATGTTTTGATAAAAAATGTAAAACTAATGGTACAGCTGTAAAAACAAACGGTACTTAAATTAATAATATTATTCAAGAATATAGTAAAATAAATCTTAAATTATATACAGAAATAACTGAAAGTAAAAGAAAACTAAAGGATCAATATATAAAAAAAATTGAATTAATAGAATGTAATTACCAAACACAAGAAGCAGGTTTGCAAAATAAAATTGCATCAAAAGATTCATTATTTACATATTTAGACAGTAAAATTAATTCACAAGTAATACAAAAAAACGAGAATCTTAAACTCCTAGAAGCAAGATTAGAAAACAAACCGTTATTGATACCACGAGCCTTACGTACACAACAATATAAAGAATAAGGTTTTGAAGGTCTTCAAATAACAATACTAAACAAAGAAACAGCATTTTTAACTGGTTTTATTAGTGTAAACACACCGTCTTTTAAAACAACTAGTTTTAGTCAAAACGTTTGTGATATATCTTTCTAGGACGTGTATTAATTTTATAACTAAAAAACCTGCATTATTTTGAATATCCAATACAATCCTTCAAATTAAGTAACTGATTATATACCCAGTACAATATATTGCTTTAATTGTATTTTTCAATAATATTTGCCTATTTTTTTAATTTAAACAAACAGTGAATTTTTAGCATTTTATCGTTATCATTCTATCGCTAAATCGTTATTGTCATTGTTTATTGTTATATTGTTATCGTTCTATCGTTATTGTTCATCGTTGTGTTACGTTATCGTTATGTGTTTCGAGTTTTGTTTTATAAATTTATTTTATTATGAATAGGTTTATGTATTACACATTTATACCTTAACAGCAGATGCACAGATGTGTTAACAGATATTAGTACTAAATTAAAAATTATTAAAAACGATAATGCTCTACAACAAGAAAAATTAAAAATCTTGGAAAATCAATTTTCAAGGCTTGAATCACGTATTAATATGCTTTTAATCAAAATTAAAAATCATAATAAATTACTTATCAAATTAACAATACAACAATATTTGTTTGGAATAAAAACCCAAGATTTAAATATAATTCTCTATTTCCTAGTATATTTAGGTCCTTAGTAATTGGTGAAAGTAATTGTGGAGAGAGCTGTCAAGTTATCAAATTTTTATTACAAAATGGGATATTAGACTATAATAATTTAATTTTAATGGACGATTATCTCCAACAGGATACATTTTAAATAATAATTACGGCGTTTAGAAATATTTAATCAAAACAAGGCGTTGTAGATCTATTAAAAAATCAGAATGAAATACGTCAAAATAGTTTGTGAGTTAAAACTAATGGGAAGAGTAGAAAAGGGTTTAAAAATTCAAGAATTAAATTAAATAAATTAAGAAAGCGATACCAGATCCTAGAGAAATTGATTCTAAATTGAACGGCATAATAATTTTCAACAATTTCATGAATAAAAAAAACAGGATATTATGAAAAGTTAATTTATAAGAGGCAGACACAACAATATCTGTGTATTTTATATCAGTCAATCCTATTTTGAATTGGATCAAAAATCTACTCAAATGAATTCTAATTTTTTAATTTTATTTACATTATTTAATAAAGACAAAAATTACACGGTGATGGGATTGCAAGAGATATAGGTTCAAAAGAAATTATGCACTTTTGTCGAAAAGGTTGGAAAAAATATATTTCTTTATTACTAATAATTTTACTTCTAATGCTAGTGAAAAGCGATGCAGACATAATTTGGACAATTTTTATATTCCCAGTAAATATTTAAAATAATTTTGTACAAAAGTTAGTGTTAAATTCCCCAGACTTTCTACATAAAATAGTTAGATAAGACTTTTTATTTACAAATTTATTTCTTATAAAATGGAAATAGAACGTAACTATGTCAAATTAGGATATTTGGAAATTGGTGAAAATATTCTATATTAGGATGTAAAGTGGTACATTTTGAAACATATACAATATATTAAATCGAACTGTATATATATATTGATGCTTTAACTAGTAAAAACATGTATTTACCAGCTCGTTGTATTAAAATGCTTATGTAGCCATTGAAAAATAATGTTAGTAGATATTTAACGTAGAATAATCTAAAACCCAGTAAAAGGTATCAATATCATATTTAAATTACTGATAACATTAAAAGCAATGCTACTTATAGCAATGATCTGATTTTGCCTAATAATTAAAAAAAACATAATATTCTAATTTTTAAAAAATAATACTATATTAATAATTATATAAAAACAATATTTTTCATTTTGCATGACATTAATGTTTCAATATCACATATGTTTTATTATGTAACACTTTTTTATCATTTTAAAACAAGCATGTGTAGCACTTCGCGGAAAATGTACCTTAGTACATGTATCTTAAATGGGGTGTCAAATATTTACTTAATAAATGTATTTTTATAAAATGAGTGAACATATAAAATGTAAATCTTGTGAAAAGCAAATATTAAAGAAAAATTGTAGTCATCATCTTAAATCTAAAGCACATGTAAATATAATAGCAAAAGGTGCTGCTAAACTTAAATGTAAGATATTTAATGTTAAAGTAGTAAATATTATTAAACATTCATTATGTTAAACCTATAATACAAATGTAAAAAGAGCTCAGGTTCCTATTGAAGAACAAAAAAATTGTATAGATTGTAATAAACCATTATTCTAAAAATTATTGGAATAGTCATATTTAATCAAAACAACATTCTAATGTTTAATTAAATTTCGAAATAATATAGCGAAGATAGACAACAATGAAGCTTATTATCACCTTATACTGTAAGCATGCTGTAAGGGATACGAGATCTGTTAATTTATGTTTACTAGACTATCCAGATAATTGTAATAGGGCTTCTTATAGAAGCTCTTTTGTTTATAGAAGTATTGCCTAATGGAATGCGCTTCCTGATAATGTCAATTGTATAGAAAACTTAGTGTGTAAATTTCAATCATATCTGACTTAGCATTTCATAGCTACTCGTGGTGTGATTGAGTTTTTAGTTCACCAGTCTCCATGACTGCATTTTGCTAGTAAATTTAGGTACTTGGTTTCTAAGTATGAATACGGAATAGTTATAATTTAAATAATGGTTTGATTTTAAATTATACTGTACGTATTAGTGTCCCCTATTGTAAAACAGTACAATTGTATTAAATTAATTCGAAACTGAATAAAGTTCACTCAAATTCAAACTTAAACTCAAACCTCGATAAGATAAATAAATATGATTTCAAACTAAGAGAATATAAACTTTTGAAAAGGTCGTTCTATATACAATTACCAGAGTGAATATCTAATAAAAAAGTATGTATAAATATTATAACTGAAGATCCAAAATGTTTTAAATATTGTATGTTATATCATAAACATCAAATTGAAATACAAAATAATCCGGAAAGAGTTTCCAAATATAATAATTCTGATTACAGTAATGATTAGAATTTTACTGGGATAGAATATTTTATAAGTTTAGATGATATACAAAGTTTAGATTACAAAATAATTTATCCATTTATCTTTATATTCTACAAGGTAATTATGTTAATATTTATGATACCTGTCCTTGAAAAAATAGAACAGAAAACCATGTTACTTTGTTTATAATAAGCAATAAAGATGATGAAAAAACTAACAATCATTTTGTTTATATTAAAGATTCATCAATATAAAATAGAAGTCAACTAACAAAACTCACAGAACAAATTTCATTTGTGATGTATGTTTTCATCACACAAATAATACAGAAGCAATCAAATTACCTTGTTTAGCATGTAATAATTATTTTAAAATTTGTAGAGAATTCTCTTAAATACCTAAAAATCATAAAAAAGCTAATATTCTAAAATTCATGAATCATGAAAAAATGATAAGGTTAACAATAGTATATTATGCTGATATGGAATCTGCATTGAAAAGATTAGACTATATTGATTAAAACAGTACGTAATGTAATAAAAACATCAAGCATGAAACTTGTGCTTATGCTTTTACTACTGTTAGTCAAAATAATATTTTTTGTCAGAAAGGTTATGAATTAGATAAAATATTTAAGGAAATGTTACAAAATTCAAATAACCCAAACTGTCTTATGATAAAGAAAAAATATTTCGTAATAGTACGGTGTGTCATTTTTGTGAGAACGCGTTTATTGATGATGAATTTAATTATAAAGTAAGAGATCATGGTCATACTACTGGGAAATTTAGAGTTGCGGCTCATAATTCTTGCAATTTAAATTTTAGAACCTCGTAAAATATACCAATTTTATTTCATAATGGGACAAATTATGATTTTAAATTTTTTGTAAGGCAACTGCATTAGATAACAAATAAAAAATAAATAGTATGTGGTGAATTAGAAACTGTACCTCAAACAGAGAAAAAATATTATTCTATTACTGTTCGTATTCCTAATACAAAAATTACATTTACATTTAAAGATTCATTAAAAATTTTAACTAGATCATTAGATGAGTTAGCATCTAATTTAAAACAAAAAGATATATTAAGAATTTTAAGAAATTTACTAGAAAATTTTAAACATAAACCAGATGAAATTCAAGAATTAATAACACAAAAAGAAGTGTTTCTTTATATATTTTCAGGCTATTTTAGTAAACTTCAATTTAATATATATCCTAGTTATGAGAATTTTCATGTTAACTTGAAAGATAAAAATATTTCAGAAGAGGATTATAAAAGAGGTGAAAAGCTATGGAATTATTTCAAGAATAAATCTAATAACAAGTATATATTCAAGGATTATATGGAGATATATTCAACATGTGATGTTTTAATATTAGCTGATTGCTTTGGACCATTCACAAATTTATCTTTACATCATTATAAATTGCATCCTGCACATTAATGTACATTTCTAGATTTTTTTAAAGTGTTATGTTGAAAATGACTGGTGTTGAAATAGAACTTGTAACGGATCTAGATTTCTATTTAATTTTTCAGGAAGGAATGAGTTAGTTATCTGAAATAATGAACAAATATGTTAGAGCTAATAATAAATATATTAGTAATTATAATTCTACTAAAGAATCATTATATTCAGCTCTTTTTTATGCTAATAATTTATATGGTATTGATATGTCATTTACGTTACCAACTAATGGGTTTAAATGGTGTTGAGAAGATGAAACTAATGATTTATATAAAAATATAACAAAATTAGATATTGGTAGTGATATTAGATATACAATTAAAGTTGATTTAGAATATCCTAAAAAATTACATGATTTACATATGATTATTTATTTTTCGTCATGCATTAAATAGTAAAAGATGCTAAATTCTCTAAATATTAACATGAGTTAGAATAAAATAAAAAGTATAAAGGATTAAAAAAATTAATAGCTATTTTAGAAGAGAATAATGAAATAATCTGTGATTATAGAACTTTACAACAAGCTTGACAGCATAGATTAGTACTAACAAAAATTTGTTGTGTAATAAAATTTAATTAAAGTTTCTTGTTGAAACCATATATTGAAGAAAAAACAAAATTAAGGCAAAAAGCAACATCTGATTTTGAAAAGGAATTTTTAAGCTCATAAATATCCTGTATTTGGTAAAACAATAGAAGATATTCTAAAATAACAAGATATAAAATTTGGTACTAGTAGGGAAAAAGCTTTTAAACATGTTAGTAGAATTGATTTCAAAAGTAAAACATTGTTTAGCATAGATTAAGTAGCCCTACATATGAATAAAATGAGTATATTATTTAATAAACAAATATTTGTAGGATTCTGTGTTTTAGAAATGTCAAAATGTAGGATGTATAAATATGCGTATGAACAGTTAAAACCCAAATGAGGTGGTAATGTAAAAATAATAAAAAATTAAACTGATGGTTTAAAGCTTTAGGTAGGAACTAATGATTTCTATGAAGATATAAAGAATGATATTGAATTGTGGTATGATGTTAGCGATTTATAAATTATTAATATATTCAGCTTACTTATTAAAAATAAAAAGAAATTAAATTGTTTTAAAATAGAAACTAATAAAAATAATGTAAGAGAGTTTGTTAGATTGAGATTTAAAACGTTTCAATATTCTATTGAATGTTATGATGAATAAATTACTAAGAAAAAGGATAAGGGTATACCTAAGCATATTTTTAATGAATATGAGATTAAAACCTATAAACATTAAATAGTGAAATAAAAAAAGAGGTAAATTGTAATCAAATAAGATCAGAAAATTTAAATATGGTTACTTTTAAACATTCGAAAATTGGATTAGCTAATTTTGATGATAAAAGATATATTTTAGATGATGGAAAAACTACGTTGGCACATAAAAATTATATAAATAAGAAGTAAAAATAGATCAAAGTCGTACTCGTAGTCTTAGTCGTAGTTGTGTTTTCCAAATTTAGAAGGCAAAACATAAAAATTTGCTAATTTTTAAAATGTTTAAAAAACATTTAAAAATCATTGATTTGTTATGGTTTTTCATTGTTTAAAGAAAGAACCTGTGAGTTGTAGTCATAGTTGTGTCCTCAAAATCAGCCATGCTGAACCCAAAAATTTATCACGCTCAACAAAATGTGTTAAAACCACTGATTTTATATTAAAATACCCTGAAATCATCGATTTTTGTACTGTTTTATACTGTTTTTAAAAACAATGAAGTCGTAGGTCACAGCTAGCCCAGAACCGCTAGTTTTCAACTACCTAAAGAAATTATTTTTATTTTTATGCACAATCAGTTTTAATTGTTGTGAATAATTTTGAAGTCATTCCGTCTATTACAACCTCTATTACCTATTTTGTAATGTATTCTTATCCTGTATAATTTAATAATCTATCTGTTATTTTATCTTGCCATTCATCTTCATTGAATCAATTTGTTTTAGTATTTTCATCACTTATATCTTCTAGAACCAGAGTTTTAGCATTTATAAACTTGGCTGAATCTTAATACGTTAACCCTACAACAACTGCTCTCACAACACATAATTTATCATAGTTATTAATTTTATTAACTCATTGTTTGTTTTAAATATCTTTATGTAAATTTATTATTTTTTTACGTCTCTTACTATAAATATTATCAATATTATTTAGGGTCTATATTTAGTGTTTTATTATATTTATATTTGGAAATTAAACTTATTGTTTCAACTTATGCTTCATCCCAAAAAATGTCGTTTTTAGGGTCGATACTCATATTTTTTATAGAATTGACCATGATTACAAGGAACTTTTTGTAATATTTATATGAATGTTGACACTTTTAAATAATGTTTTTTCAAATGTTGTAGGACTCCTTTTAAAACGTCTACAATATCTATTGTTTCAGTTTGATTTAAATGTCAGTTACAAATGTCTTAGTAAAATTTTTTTTTTATTTCAGTTTCTGACGTTTAGGTAGTTTAATATATCTAAAGTCATGCACAATTATAATACAAATTAAGCATTTCCTATTTGTGTTGTTTATTCTATAATCATAAACTTATTACGTAAATAATGTTTTTTAATTGTTTATAAATGAGTCCTGCATCTAATTATTGTATACTTTTACTTATTGAGTTTTTACTATATTGTTTGTAAATCCCCTTTTCTGAGTTTTACGTGATTGGTATTTATACGATCTTAAAACTTTTGTAAAAACAAGTAATATTCGTGAAATTATTGCAACGTTTACTGTTACTAGAGCTGTTTTTACCAATTTAATAATCACGCAAAAATATAGGCTAGTGACCCCTGTTTTACTGCTCTATTAGTTGAGGAGTGTTTAGATCCTTTATAATATGTTACAATTGCTAGTGAGGCTACAGGAATATATAAACCTAAACTTATACCTAAGAATAAAATCACTACTGTATTAAAAAAACAATAGTTATTCTAAAACAGTATAGTATAGTTGAAATATTTAAAAATCTAAAGAAAACATAAACATACAACATTTTTTATATGGTGGTAAATATAAAATACGCAATCGTTATAGTAAACTAAGAAAGGTGAATCGTTATTGCAGTACAACAAATACTATTTACCAATTTTACGGATGCTATTTCCTTGGTTGTCAGGATTGTTATAAACCACAAAAAAATATACCCTTAACAAGACAATTATAATACAACTATATAATAACACATGTAAATAGACAAATAACTCAAAAAACGAAGGGTATAGCGTATTCAAATACTGGAGCAATCAATTTAAAAATGATAAAATTAGGAATTTTTAAATAAATAAATCTAGTATACCAGTTTATACCACTAAAGATACAATACCTGATCCATAAGAGATTGAAACGAAGTTAAACACTATTTTATTTTTTGATAATGTGATGAATCGAAAAAGATAAGATATTATGAAAACTTATTTCACAAGAGGTAGACAAAATAAAGTCTGTGTTTTTCATCCTAGTCAGTCATATTTTTAATTACACAGAAGGTCTATACGTATGAATTGTAACTTCTTAATTTTATTTGGATTATTTAGCAAAGACCTGCAAAACCTACACACTGATCAAATTGCAAAAGATATGTCTTTAGATGAACTAAGTAAGTATTGTCAAGATGGTTGGGAATGTAAATATACCTTTATAACTATTGACTTCACTTCTAGAGCTCTCGAAAAACAATACAGGGATAATTAAGTTAATTTTTAGATTTCTTGTAAGTTTCTAAATTGAAATCGTAGGCACCTAGACACAATAGGAGTGGTAAAACAGCTAAGACGCCTCGACTCGCCATAGAAAATAAATAGATTAATTTTTTATTGTTTAATAATTTTGTTACCATTAATATAGATGATGAAAGTGAAATTTAAAATCTTGATTATTTGAAAATTGCACAACCTAAATTCGTGCTTAAGTACACTTAAAACAATATAATTTGGTTTTAAATGAATGTGATTGTTGATGACACATATCCTATCTATGTATAATTACAAGCTTAAACTATTGAAGCAGGTCAGTGATGGGCATATGGATACCACTATCCCTTCCCTGCCCTATTATACCTGGCAATATTTTGCCACTATTCATGCCATATTTCAATTTTTAAAATTTTTCTGAAAAATCGCTGCCCTTTCACTATTTACTTACTGAGCAATT
>JAQFZE010001013.1:0-20510 GCA_034695245.1 Dicyrtomina saundersi | reverse complement strand
AGACTTACGTACAAACCTGCATCAGGTATCAAACGACACAGAATAACCAAAGGAAGGCACCTAAAGGCTCACACTTAGAGAAAGTATATACTGCCGTAGGCAGAGGACCTAACTTCTAGTGTATCTAATTCATAGGTAATGACGGACCTATCATTAGATTAGGAGGTTTTTATTTTAGCCATGGACGCATTGTGTTGTGTTGTGGTAATACCATTGATGGATTTCATGATTTAGTAGGCATAGGTATGAGCAAATTTATATTAATGCCAATTTCTGTAAATTATGCACGTAAGGTAGGTAGGTGCCTACGGGTGTAAAATACCTACATAATAACCTATTCATGATAATAGTCTGATTTTGAGATTGAGGACATGAGAAGGATGTAATGCTCATACTCTGGAAATGAGAGAGGCCACTTCCAGATGTAAGTCTCACTCGTATTCTCATCATAATAATGTCATTGACTATTTTTAAGTGAAATGAAAAACTAAAAAGGCTATAATATTAATATGTAATTATAGTTAAAGTTCAAATATATAACTACTGTTTTGGTGGATGTGTGAGCGTATAATAAATAATAATACTACATGATCTCGGATTGATTTTCTGTGGCTTGTGATGGACTAATTCTGTGTATCACGGAAAGGCGAGGCTGTAAAAAAATAAACTCACATATCTAAAAGTATAAGTCAAGTGTCTATAAAGGTCCGTATAGTTCTACACATAAGGTACTGTTATTATATATCGGCGTGGTAGTCATGTCATATTACATTAACATTACCTACTTTACTTTACTCACACTATTCTTAAGAGTGGTGTAAGTGTAAATTTGTCACACTATGTTTGTGTTTGTACGTCTGTAGCCTGTAGCTTCGTTTTCTATTCTTGTATGCATTGAGCCTTGCGGAGCTGACTCTGGATTATTCAAAATCTACAGACATAATGCTGTATGTACTTACCTCGGTGCATAGGTAGCGAAATATAAGTTTATTGTTTGTTTTTTAATATCAACTCTGGTTACTTATACGTAGTGCTCCCATCCAGACGTAAACTTGAAGCATGTGTACATAAATTCCGAGTAAAGACTTAAATACTATATGAAAAAGCTCTAAAAAGGAAAACTATGAAAATTAAAAGTATGAGTACGAGATCATAATATGAAGTGGAAGTCTTCGTCATCGTCACGACGACGACGACGACGACGGGACGACGGAGCAAGGGTTGAGCCACGGAATATTGACAAAGACGAATGTATACAATTGTGTATGTACGTAACAAGTCATTGTAGACAAATCTAGTAAATATCCACGTCTGATTACTTACAAGTTTTACAGTTCAAAATAATGTTAAATGTACCTGTGAAAAACGAAATGAAGTTTGAGGTACACCAAAAGACACGAATCCATACACACTCAATGGTTTCACAAGTATTTTTTGTTTTTAGACCCCTATTTCGGATATATATTATGTAGGTACCAACGTTAACGTTGGGAGATTGGTTAGTATGGTCTAGGACTGGTGACTGGTTGCTGGTTCCATAGATAAAAATATGAGCGAATTTGGTGTATGCATATGTAGGTATTATTATGGCAAAAGTTTGAAGAGGGAAAATACTAGTATGGATGTACTGATATGTATATTAATGGTTCTTTTTAATTTTGATTTGGGTCCCTTCTCTCTCTCTCTCTCTCCTTTGACTGTAGAGTTTTTCGAGTCGTTTAGTTTTAGCTGATACGTTGATAGTATATTGTTGGTGTGTGTGTGTGTGTGTGACAAGGGAATCGCAAAAAAATTGTTCGTTTCTTTTTTCTTTATTTTTGTGTTGAGTGGATACAGATAGAATATGAGTGTGCAGATTAAGGCGGGCATGGGATAGCGGTTCATGTTCTTCATAGTTTTATTTGGTATCACCTAGAAAATTTTCAGTTTTATCAGGAGTTGAAAAAAAATTGTTATCTTCTTATCAGCAGTTCTAAACGGAGGTAGGGATGTGTACTTTGGTCGGAGCTTGAGCTATATAAATCCCAATGATGATCCATTCCTGTCGTCAAATAGAGAAGTTCTGTTCTCATGTCAAGTATTCTTCTTCTATTAACTTTTTTTTAGCTTCATTCCGATTTCTGGCGAGTGAAATATAATCCTAAGAATCAATCAGAACAGTTATAAAAATACCCCAATATATTTCCATTTGGAGTTAATTTCCTTTCAAATTTTTTTGCTCTAAATAATATTACTTTTTTTTACAACTTTTTTGAAATTTTGATTTAAGTTTTTAAAAATTACAATTCAGAATATATATACGTTTTTATATTTTATTATGATACGGTTCTGACTTGGGAGTAGTTGTTAGTAGTTCTGTAGTTGGTGAGGTGTTGTAATCCAACCATATCTACGTAAACGTAAACAGTACGCTAACGTACTTACGTAGTCGGAGTCAGTGTGCTGCTCTTCCGCTTTTTATTGGAGTGTACTGTAATAGATCCATCCGGGTCCAGATCCAGCTGTATTAGGTTTTGAGGAAAATTTCATTAAAAACAGAAGCTCTAACGACGGACCGGTCGTAAAAATTCAGTTTGGATTTTCTGACTAGCTGTGTCCAGTCACATCCCAGTGAGTTGGAAGTGAAGATCTCGGCATGGTTATTGAGTGTGTTTGCCAGATCTAACTCTTCCAGCTCACAGAGATTGACTAGAAACCATCGGACACTTTTTCACCTGGTGACCATAGACAGAGGGAGGGAGAGAGGCAGCTAGAGAGAGAGAGAAATTTTTTTGATGGAACCTTTTTTCTGGAGAGACGTCTGAAATTTTGGAGTTCAAAATTTATTTATAATTTTGAAATAATTGGAGTGGTTCATGGACTAAGTGGAGAAGTAGTCTTGTCACTTTGATTTAAAGTGAGATTCAACTTCTCCAACTTATTTCTGCCACTACTATCATCAACTTCCATCCCTTTTTGACTCACACCACCATTCACTTCTAATATTTCTTGCACTAATACGGCATGACAAGATTTATTTGGCGGGGTTCTGGTTTCCAGCTTTTTTTTCTGTTTGTGCCACCACTACTAATTTGTTTCCATTACAAGTTGATTTTATTATACTTTCACTGTTCAGTAAGTATTTAACTAGGTACTTTCGCAACTAGTTTACAATTTTCTTAGTTTTTTCCAATTTGTTAATACATTCTGTTGTAGATTTTAAGATTTTTTTGTGAAATACATAATATGTTAGGTACTCACTACTCACTCCAATGATCATATTTCTGTACAAACTATTAAAAAAATGAATATAAATCATCAGTATGTATAATATCAAGGAATTATTAATGTGAAATGAAACTGTTTTTTAAATAAATATGAATCTGTACTTAATGAATTTTAAAATTGAAGTAGATCTTTTATCTAATTATGAAATATAAAATTTAAATTGGTTTTAAAAATTTCATTATTAGTATAATGGACGGCTTGATAGCTTGGGAGTAAAAACTTTAAATTGTTTACAGATACTTACGAGTTGTAAATTCTATAAGTGCATAACATAGCATAGTACGTGCATTATTACTAATGTTTATAGCATCAATTGGTGCACTGTATTGAAGCGTTTCATAAGCTATCTGCTTTTAACTTCGAACCATATACTAACATTTACATTTGGGTTCGAGATAAAAAGTTTGAAAACTTTTCTACATAACTTATCGTGTATGCATTTTAGGCGTTTCTATTATTATATTTTTCAAACATTGGACATGATGGTTTTGTAGTGTAAGCATCTGCCAAACCTAAGCCCCTTCAATAGTATAATTATATGAATATCAAAGAAACAAACATACTTGTCTCACTGTTGCATATACAAGCTGGGGCTGAGAAGATGGAGGTGGAGATGAGGTTGTGTTTAATGTTTTAAAAATATGAGCCATGTTAGACATGGGCAGCACCTACCCAACCCTGGTAACTCTCATAACCATGGGCCTTAGTAATAATGGTCTCCATATTATAAAAATATCCTCTCTTCTCAGTGGTAATCAGTCGTGTTGGCCCCGCTTTTGTCAATAATTACTATCACCTTCACTCTCATATCTTTTCTCCCCTGCATTTCCCTCGTACTTACTACTTACACTCAGCCGTACTTTCCACAGCCACATAATCGTAGATCATAAGCTACCCGGCTATGTAGGCAGCTTATATAATATGCTTTGTCCTTCATAAATTGAAATATCAGTATAATATTTGGTGCTGGTTACCCTGTGTGTTTCACACTCCAAGATAACGAAATATTTGATAGTTTTTTTCTAATAGGTCTTCACGTGAAATCAGAACTAATTTTCATTTTACAATAATTACAAAACCAAAACCTGTTACAGTTACAGGGATCATACCATTTTAATTTTATATACGACCATGCATTGTAAATCACCCCATTATTTTAGAGTTTGATGTATTTTTTACTTTTTGATTGTTTTTTGGTCTTTCACGCGACTATTTGAACTAACTTTTTCTCGTTTTTTGCTTTATTTTATATACTTTCAATGTAATTTATACTCGGTTTTTGACATCTCACATCAAGATCAGAATCATTGGAAGTTGTAGTGGGATAGAAACAGATATTCTGTAAGTGTCGTCTGTAAGAGTAGAGACACTTTTTTTGCGCCGTTTCTCGCTTTGCGTTAAAAGTCTGGAAGGATCTATATTGTTCCAAAACTACGTATGCAGATGCGTAGTGATAATTTGTTTTGTACATTTTTCCTAATCTTCGGATTCGCATTGGTCAAAGACAAAATCGGACAAAATGAATTCTATTATAGTTAACCAGAGAAACTGTATAGTAGTATAGCCAGAGTACTGGGTATATGACGTGTTAGGATCTACAATCGCAGTCGCCTTGTACTTTGACACTATCTGTAATCATCATAACATGTATGTCCATGTCATTTAAATGGGTCGCTGGTTTTTGGATGATCATGCTCGGGATCTGTCTTATCAGTTATTAGGTAATGTATCTAGCACAGGCGTGTGACTCATACATGTAACGACATATTTGATACGCAATTAGTACTCATAATGTCCACCGTCATAAACATGTAATTAACTACACCGTTCCATAATCATATTGTTATTATAACTTTCGTAGCTGTCGAATTATTTTGCTAAAACTCTGCGAAAACTGCAGCTCAGCTTTGCGATTCGGCTTTGGTTTTATGTAGTTTTTATGATCCTGCATTCATGCGTATGATTCCATGTGCGGTGCCGTGTACACGAACTATATTATTCGCCCGGTATATAAATGATGAATGTAAATGAAATGTATACTTACATACTAAAGCAGTAATTGGTATTAAAAAAAATTATAGGGGTATTACTTAACATAAGGTTTTTATTAGAACAGTAGTTCAAATCAATGAAAATAAAATGAGTAATAAAATCAAAACGTATAAACCTAAAAAATACGAAGAAGGAATGCCGTTTGTAAGCACAATTTTACGTTTGTTATCGTATCGAATATATATGAACGACAGCCTCAAAACGATTTTCAGGATCCCTTTTGCGTGGAAAAGGAAGCTTGATGTGATTATGTGAAGCATAAAGTAATGCATATGTTAATATTTACCAATTTTTGGTTAGTATGTATTGTGAAGTTTTTGTTTTGATTGATTTTAGATTTTTGAGATCGATCGGGAATGCATCTCAGCCCTAGTCACCTTTGAGCACTTGAGCCTTATGTGTAGTGATGAAAAGGTCCAGTCGCCAACTCACATACCTTCAATGTAAGTATTAGCATATTGGTTTTGCTTTGGTTATATAGCATCTAACAGCCTTTTATTTTGGTTTCGTTTTACATGAAATTAAGTTTTCTTACATGCATGCATTCTTCCAAGTTCTAAGCTTTCATTGACTTGCTTATTTTTATGTTATACTCGAATGTTTTTTTTCAGTGAGACAAAAAGCCCTAAGCCCGGTCTACCAAGTGAAGATATTAAATCTATTCCATTTGCATTTGAGCTAAATAGGATTCTACAAAAGAGTCAACAGGCAGAGATTTTGTTTTCAATGTTTAATCAAGGTGCTTAAATTGGGATTTCATTAATGTTTCTATGCATGATGTCAATGTATCAAGATACAATTTATAAAACTCCGGACGTGTTGTACAGTTTTACCAATATTATGTACCCATACCAATGACAAATTCAATTTAAATTTTTTATATGATTTCCATATTCCTATTTAGATTTATCTATGAGCTACCCAGTGGATAGTAGAAATGAGCTGTCCAACTTTTGTGATCGAGCAAATTGTGTTTTGTACGAGGCTTGGAGTTTAAATATAAGCAAACTTCATGATCGGGAAGTATTTCTTGCCAGCGAGGAACATGAAACGATTTTAGAGACGATACGAAAGAGACAGAAATCTACAGATGCATATGGCATCCCTGCAAGTGCTTCAGACATGTGTGGAGAATCCGCTTCAAAGTCCTCCAGTAAAGAATGTCCACCACTTGTGGTGCCCAAGTGGCGTTGTTTCATAAAAGGAATTAGTCCGACCCATACCCATGTCATTCTTACAATTTTACCCGCCTCCTACCATGATCTAAAACTTTTAATGCTCTCAGATGTAAGCATGAATTTAATAAATAGTGCCATAGATGACGAGGATGGACATCATCAAAATCAAAACGTCAACCTCATACCTGAGCATGCAGAAGATGACTTGACGCATCCTGATGATGATGTACACACAGCCGGATCAGAAAAGAATTCGAACTCCACCTTTGATGAATTTCGTGAAGGGGAAGAGGATAATCTGAGAACGAGTACGCCTATCATGAAGGCAAAAACAGCTAAGGACGGTGTGAAAATAGTCTCAGCCGACCTTCCACCTCGAGCCTCGGAAAATTTATCAACTCTGGCAGGAAGAAAGAGGAGTCGAGTTAAGTCTGGTGGGGAGTCAGGTCCATTGGCCAAAAAACCATTGAATCGAAAACATTCCGTAGAGAATTCCTTCCGCTTAAGAACAGGTTCAATGGACATACATTGGAAAGGCACGAACTCGGCGAGATGTCGAACAAAGTCTGCAGATGATAAGCACTACGCGGATCACCTCCTATCTTGCAGCTCAATCTATTCCGAAGTTTACGGCGAGAGTAGTTGTCTTTCATCCTCGAATAAAATTAATGAGTCACCCACGACTCCTGCTAGCACCACTGCAGTGGAGAGAAGAGGATTTCCGGAAAATCATCAACCTAAATATGGTTCTATTAAACTCCCAGTGTTCTGCTATGATTGTTCACTATCCCAACTCATCGAACATGTAATTCGGAGAAGTTCTGCAGGTAAAAATGATATGTACTTGGACTTCCGTGTTACAAAGGCTACTGGGACTAGCAAGCTCTCAAAAAATTCTTCCGAGGGAACTGACGCGGAAGAAAACGCTGAAGGCACTGATAGCGACGCTCCAGGTGGAAAGTCTCCGCGTCCTGAAACAAAAACTAACGAATCTGAATTTTTGCCAAGTAAGTTTCCATCAATCTGACGGAATTTATTTATTTTCGAACTAATAGAAAGTTTTAATCCTTCTTTTGATTACTCAGTAACAATGCAGGTTTTGAGGAATCACTGCGATGGATTAGAAGTTTCTTGGACCAAATCCTATATTCACGGTCTGTTTGAAAGCCTACAAAATGACTTCTTTATTCACCGGAACGACATTGAAGTTGCAATGAGGATGTGTCAAAAATTTCAAGTTGAGATTGACCTTGGGGATTTTATTCAGGTACAGTGATAATAGTGCGAACCTTTCTTTCTATACAGTGCTTCAAACATCCACTTAATAAGATACTTTTGTACTCGCACAATTTGATATAAAACGAATTCATGGGTAGTATGGATTTTCTTATTATTTTAAAACTACATGTTTCCTCTTTTTTTTGCAGACTGTCTGTAGTCATTTTAAGGAAGCCAAACAAAAAGATACATCGGACTCGAGCAAAGTTGGGACTGGTGGGACTGGGACACCGTCCAGCTCAAATGCTTGTCAGAGAAATCCGAGGATGTACTCACCTAGTCTCTGCCATGACATGACCTCTGTGCATTCATTTATAAGAAAAAAGTTCCAAAATATTCTCCTGTCCACCTTTAACTGGGTCACTGACTACTCGGATATCTTTTATTTTAAATTTTCATTGGATCAAGCGGAAATGGTAATACTTTATTAGAATTATTTTTTCCCATATTCAAATTCATACAAATCCGATCAAGACATAGGTTTGAGGCCCGAAATAGCTGTATCTTTGTAAAGGATAAGAAACATAAGTTCATATTGAAGATTTTAGTTCTAATTATGTCGGTAGGGAGAAGTTAAGGTTTTTTATGCCAGTATAGATTGTTGCGTTCTCTATCCATTATTTATGGGGGGAAGAAATAGTATGTAGTACAAGTGTAAAGAGCTCTGCAATTCCTTAAAATTAAGTTAGTCAATAGTCCAACTAGTAAATTCTATGTTTAAATTTTTAACTTGATTGTGACTTTTGAAGAAGCATGAAGGAAGTATGGAACGATCTGAAGGGAAAAACAGCATGGAAGGAGTACACATCCATTCGAAGGTATTTTGTCGTTCTTCCACTTCCTGACTCAGTCCTGTTCGTTCGTGTACCCATTGTGTACATAGAAAATAGTCCACTTTTTGTATTTCAATAATTTTTTCTTTAATTTCTTCAAAATTTTATATTATGCAACACACTACACTCACTCGCCTTCACAGCTCGTAGGATGATAATTTATTTTCATCATTTGTTTACAATCTATTATGTAATGTAGGTATCTACATAATGTAGTACACAGTCCCCTGCGATGGCGCGAGTTGTATTACAGTTGCACATGTCCTTGTTGTAATAATAATGTACATCAGCGTCTGTTTTAAAGTTGTAATCTCGAATGTAGAATGATAACATATCGTGCACCCGCACCCTCACACCTTTTCTAAAAGTACGCTTTCACTTTCAGATGGTTATACCATAGAGTCTTGTACTAACTAATTGTAAGTTACAAATATGAACCGAAAATTATTTTGCTATTTAAAGTTCTTCGATTATCAGTACACTTACACTATTATGTAATTATGCTAAGTTCACAATCTAATTAATTTTCATATTAATTAGGTAAAGTAATTGGTTTTTTTTACTACGTTTATAGTTATATTTTATTTTGAGAAGTTTCAGCCAAAAAGGTTTTGGTTTAGTTGTTAATATTTAACCTGTGCAACTTGCAAAACTTGCAAAACAATTTCTCTTTCATTTATAGATATTCTAGCTAATGCACTTTTAGTATTATATTATATTGTGACGCTCGCACACCAGCTCGGTTTGACTTGATTTGATTTGATTTAAACGCTGTTAGCATGCAGTTTGCTTTGATACTTTAAAGTTATGTAACGTTGCTTCAATGAAAAACGTCTACATTGACTTAACTCATAGTTTACTGTTGGTAATAGTAAATTATATGCTGATTTATCCAGTTTTGTTTAATCATGCCAGCCGCTAGTCCATTAGGAATGAAATGACTCTCTAAAGTATAAAATATATAATTTTCAGGAAAATATAGCCAGTGCCGCAAATTCATCGAAAAATACATCCGAGTTTGACGAAGTGGAGTCATTAACTGTGAAGGCAGAATCCGCGTGTTCCGACTTGTTACGGGTTCCTTCAAAAGAAGATATGTCTAGATCCCCAGACTATGGAAGTAATGATCCCCTCTTATCCCAGGAATTTATTGTTCAAACTATGGAAAATGGCTGTGACGTCGAACCTGATTTTTCTGGTCCAGTCCCTCTCTTCATGTACCTTACTTGTAGTTTTAACTATAAGGATAATTCTGATACATTTACTGTTCGTGATATACCAACTTGTGCTGGTAATTCAGTTTTGTTCAGCTCTAAGATTGCATTTAATTCGCTTGAGTTTTAAATAAAGCGTTCATATAAATCTGCTTAACTTTTCAAATTCCAAAATTTTAGATGAAATACTATCTGAAGTAGATGAAGTGATATCCTCAGAAGAGATTGATTTAAATGAGTTAAATGTGACGATGCAATTTGTCTTCCTCACTGTTCCACCAGAAGTTGATGACATTGAGAAAACTATGGCTTTGCAGTCAAGGATAAGAACTCAATCTATGTGCAGCGGCTCATCCTTACCCACTCCCAAAGAAGAAATTCCTCCGGTGATTACAGTAGAAGAACATTATGATGTACCTGAGTAAGTTGTCGTGTTTGTATTAAATTATGTTTTTAGTAGAATTAAAACGCGGTCGTATGAAAATTTCACACTTTAGTTACGACCAGCATGCATGAAAGATTTATAATACTCCAAGTAAGTAATATTCCTGATTTCAATTTGAATTTTTCTTGAATGTCTGACAGGACTGAAAAGATAACCAAAAAATACCCTACGTTACCTGTGCAACAACTATTGGCTGTAAAAAAGACAGTGGATGATGTAAGCATTAATGTTTTTAATAATTCGGTCCAACCACATAAGTTCAAATAAGCTTTGGAAATAATTGATCGATAATAACTCTGCAGGTTAAGTGGCTACTGAGAGATGAAATAACATCCTTCCGTTGGGATTCGGATCCATTGACTGAAGATGTTCTCGATTTAATTTCAACTCACGTACAGAAATCTGTTGGAAAGCATGGTTGCCAGCTTCACATAATGCCTCTAACTTTTGTCGGCAACTCGTACCCCCTAGGATTCGAAAAATTTAAAGAGGTGTGTTAGTCTTTTTATTGCATCATAGTAAGTCAGTATATGGCAATTACAACTAAGGCCTCATACCAAAAACATTAGAAATCCAGGGATCCAATAAATAATGTCTAAACAACACCAACATTTGACGATTCGCCTATATGCAGCTGCAGATGCTCGAGGATTTAGAATTTATGTGAGAGTTTACATCAAGGTTGTTTTTCTTACATTTTTACCAAAAGGCTACGCCAGAACGCAAAAACTAAGGCAAACTTTTTCTACTGAGGAAAATCCACGTCATCAGCTCAAAGCCGCTTTACCAATCAAGAAAAGAGCATTATTTCACTGTATCATAATTCCTTTGTGCAATACACGTTGACTATTACCCACAAACGTATTGGCGATGACGTCTAATTATTTCATACAGTCATTTCATACAGAATACAGTTGAAAATTTGGAGAGATATACTATCGAAGTATTTTGATAGCCAAACCCAAGACATTCTTAAGAGAATGTTTTATTTATCCGAAATAGCTGTAAATTATTAACTTATTATATAAAAATTTTTACAGAGATTTCGAAACTTGACAGTGGATGGCTTTCGGTTGAAAGAAGAAGGCTCCTGGTTTTATCTTGTTTGTACTTCAAAATACTCTAGAGTAAACATGGAGGACAGTGAAAATCCTAAATTTTTAGATTCCCGGAATCTAGGTAAGTCTACGTCGACAAGTTTTCTGCTTGTTGAGAAGTTTTCCACCTTAAGAATAAACGAAATAGGTGTTCTGTAGTTTTAATAAAATTAATTATTGAACTGATGTATATATATATTATTATTTTCTTATTTGTGTTTATTTTTTCTTTAAAATCATATTAATGCATTATTTTTAGAAGGTGAAAGTCCATGCAAAGATAGCATCACAGAAGAAATGCTAAGAGATACTTTACAAAAGCAAGTAATGGAAAACGACGACAGTGATGTTGAAGATGCCGAGATTGCTCAAATAGCTGAAAATAACACTAAACTAGGAGGCGGTACCAAAGCTTTACGCAAAGTTTCAGGGCAGGAAAATATTTCTTTACTGAACAAGGCAGATAGCTTTGAGAATATTTGTCACGAAGTGCCTTTACATGGCAAACTGGATGTCGCTTGTGACTCTCAAGTCACACGCCGAGTATTACTGGCAACTCCTAGTCAAATGAGTGAAATGTCCAGCGCTCTTGGAAGTGTTGTAACTAATGAAGAGGGTTAGTTGATCTAAAGCAAAGTTCTCCTGCTCAGTTGCAAAGTATGAACATCTAAACATTTGCGAATTTGTTCTTTAGGCTATGATGGGGATGGAAGCGAATCTGGGGGAGAGGACGGAGCGCATAATGATTTGGATGCCTTCAGAGCTAAACTTCCACCATTTTGGATGATTTTTAAATTGAACGCAGAACAAATTCTTGTCTATTTTCATTGCCGGTAGAGTGATAATTTAGTCTTCTGAATTAAAGTGTAGTTCATGATCTTTAACACTTACTGAAACCATTTTTCTCCTTTTACTTACCTGGACTGCTAGAACCTTCATGTTGTGTTTGGTTTTGCAGGTACAATGAAGACGACCTTTCGGTATTTGAATATGCAAATAAACTTCTGGAAAAAATACTCAGAATTAATTTGAAACTAAGAAGGTGTGATTACAGCAAAAAGGGTAGATGGGTGTAGATATTTCTGTGTTGCAATTTTTTAATAACTATTATTCAATTTTTAACTTTCCAAATATAGAATCGTTAACCAGGACTTGCTTCTACAAGAACTTAATGATAAGCGGAAATGTAATCCATTGTTGGAGCCTGAAACTGATGAGACGGACATGTGGGAAAGTCGAGAAGCACCCATTCCTCTTCCTTTAGGCAATAATCTGACGATTCCAGATGGTTCGTCGTTTAAAACTACGGCTTTGTGGATTTATTAATAACCAAACATTTCTATTAAATTGGAATAAAGTAAAACTTTTCTTTCCAGAAAATGAAATGGAGCTTGTATCGCAAGGGACAGACAGTACAATGGATTTTATTCCAGGAACCTTCAGATGCGATGTTGTGTGGAAAACCAAATTTTATCTTCATACACGGCTTCGTACTGGGCCAGGAAAGTCAGCGCTTTCAAGAGGGATTCAGGTTATTACATGTCATTCGAATTTTTGGTGTTGTCACTAAGTAAATGCGCATCTCTTGCTCATAAAATGTTGATTGTCATTAAGAATTATTTTTGTTGAAGTGTAGACGTTACAAACTCATCTAATTGCGTTTGAAGTTACTAACCGGGAAAACATGTTTGTGTATAGAGACTCGTCGGGAAATGTATTTTATATGAGGTATTTAAACATAATTTAATATTTTTCAATATATTCAGCCTTTAATGACTTCCAGTAATATAAGTTTTTGAGACGGAAGACGCATGGTACATCCCGATTCGAACCTGCGATTCATTTACTCACTCTAATGTACTATACATCTAAAACAATTTGGTCGTATTCACGGCTGGGTCACAGTCGCCCGCCAGAGATTAAAAAAAAAATAATTTTTGGTGTTTTACTGCCCTCAGCTTTTCTACAGTGAAAACTTTATTCCTACAGTTTTCGTACATTTGAGTCATACATTTTGATAGCATTTGAAGTATTATGGGATCTTCACAACAGCATACAGCGTGTCCTTTTGAAATAGCCTCACCCGTTTTTGGGGAATAACTCCCTCCCCCCCCCCAATCACAGCTACTCTGGCGATATAATTATTTTTGAATGTCAACCAACTAGTAAATATGTTTAAGCTTTTAGTTGACCTCTTTGGATCGCGTTGTTAGTACAAAACAAATCAAAAACGGGAAACCAGGTGTCCCTTTTCACCCCGCGGTTTTTCGATTCAAAGCCGTATAACTTTTGATTAAAGCAAGGGAAAATTTTAAATTGTCTTGTGAGCACTCTCAAATACGTTAGCCATGACTGGTAACATCAACTTTTGTCACAGTAGCACCAGTAGAGGTGAGTACACCGATTACTGTTTAGTAGATGTATTCACATGGAAAGCATGGTAGCCACGGTGTCAGCATGTCCGTGTGCATTGTGACCCCGGTTGACCTCACGTATGAGTGATATGTTGTTTTGTTGTAGGTAATATTATAAGGCATGTGTTCCGCGTTACAGCTTTAAGACTTTTTGAGATTTTTGGCATTTGCGAGCTGTTTTAGTGAAACAAGTTATGATGTCCCATAAGAATGAACGGTAAAAAATGGTGACATGACGATTACCGCTTTGGTCAACCTCTACTGGTGCTACGGTGACCCTGTGACAAAAGTAGATGTTACCAATCATGACTAACGTATTTGAGGGTGCTCACACGACAATTACAATTTTCACTTGCTTGAATCAAAAGTTATGTTTTTTGAATCGAGAAAATCGTGGTGTGAGGCTATTTCAAAGGGACATACCTGGCTTCCGGCTTTTAATTTGTTGTGTACGAACAACGCAACCTACAGAGGTCAACTAAAGCTTAAACATATTCATTATAGTTGGTGAACATTCGAAAATAATTATATCGCCAGATTAGTTGTGATTGGGGGGGGGGAATCCCCCCAAAACGGGTGAGGCTATTTTAAAGTGAAACAACGTTATATATGGGTTTTTAAATTCATTTTTGTATTTTGCTTGACAAAATATTGAAAGGCCTTATTGTTTAGACCCTTTTAAAATACCTTATTTATTCAAGTAGGTCTTATATTTGGATTTTTAAAAACCCAGTTTATTTTAAGATGCTGCTATAAAAATCACAAAACTTCAAATTTTATCAAAATCAGATGAAAGCTACAGGAGCTACAGGGCGGAAAAATATAAAAAAATTTGGAAATTTGAACTGCAAATTTGACCAAATAGCGCGAAATTCGAGCGAGTTTTTTTAATACACTAGAGTAGGTCAGTCAATTTTGGAATCCGTGTGTACCATACGGTGTGCTGCTTGGGATTATGGATTACCCTTTTTATGTTTTTTTAGATTGTCCGGTATGAAAGAACCAACAGGAAATTCCAGTCCTAATTTATTGGACAATTTGCGACCTGATTCACTATCAGAAGGGAAGAACAAAGGAGACTTTGATGATAATATTTCTGTAAGGGGTCAATTATTTTACACTGAATTTGGTTTGCCAAATCCTCAGATTTTAAATATCTGAATTTATAACAGAAGTTTATTTATACTATTAAGGAAAATCGATTGAGTTACCCTGGAAAGGATACAAGTTACTTGGATATTCATGGAAATCGGTCTTACTCTGAAGACGTGGTTTTACTTAAAGTTCATGGAATCACAGAAGCTGGTATATAGTATAAGATAGTAGCAATTAGCAATAGCTGATATAGTAGCAAGAAAATCATTCTACCTTAGAATGGGTGAACGTATTTTTTACATTTTTTTTACTGTGTATTTGTTTAGGTCCTGAAATTAAGGAACAACTGGTCCAGTCACTGCGTAATAAATTGGATGATTCAGTCTTGGATATTCTTTCTGTCACTCTGGACAGAAATCCACATTGTAAATTAACTCCAGAAGATGTTCACTTTATTCAGAAACCATGTAGTCAGCCAGACACGGTCCTTAAGGTACGTAAAAACTGAGAGAAATGTGTACTTTATACTTTAAGTACTATAGTAAAAGTGATATGTTTTTTGTCGGAAGTGGGAATCTGAATTAATATGGGACATATATTCTTCAAATTCTTTGTCACCAGAAATGTCAACAATTTATTAAGCTATATAAAATATGTAGTTCTATGGACGAGAGCTGTAATAAATCTAAGCACTATGAAATAAAATTATTCTATTTTATTGATCTGGAAGATGCAAGTAGGTTCCCACACATTCAGATTTTCAGTTTTCTTTCTTTTTAGTATGAGGTGAACAAGTATGCCATGCAATACTTGGGGGCATTTTCATATTACCTTCATCAAAATCTGTTACAATTTCTGCATGTACCTAAGTACACAGATTTCAAGGCAGAAAACCATTTCCAGGTAAGAACACACAAATAGTATACTTAGTTTTTACCGCAAGCTATTTAAAATAAATTTATACATTGAAAATTAAAAAACAGGATTACTCTCGAAATGGGGAAGAAGGGAGTGAATTTAGTGACAAAAATGTGTACATGTACAACCAAAGTCCTGGTGGAACAGGAAGTAGAGGAATAGCATGCATTGTTATTACTTTAATTGACAAGTTGGGGAGCACAGTCAAGATCCCCGAATCAAGTAGACCTTCCGGTGATGCTTACCATAAAACATTTGCCAAAGATGAATTCAGCCTGATTACTGCAACAGATGAGATCCCTCCGGGTATTAGTTTGAGTTGTTGATAATTAATTTGAATGGCTTTTATTTGGCTTCTTCCCATGAGTGTTAGGACCTCGTAATCTTTCGTGTGTACTCACAATAATTATTATTATTGTTAGACGGAGTGAACGCAGATGTGATGCTGGAGTTGAGAATGTGGAAACAAGGAAGAATCAATGTGGATCTTTTGAAAACATTTATTTCGACGGCTATCAAGCACTGCATGTGGGACTTGTTTATGGAATTTTATTTTCTCACAGCTCCTCTTTCAGCAAATAGTTTACGACTAGAAACAGTCTCAGCGAGTGAACCGACGACGCCAAGTAAGCTACATTCTACGTTCTCAAAAACTTATATTTTAAATTTCAGAACCATATTAAACTATATTCACAGTGTAATCGTACGAGCCAATTCAGGAATTATTTTTATCGGTGCTCTGATTTTCAAAGTATGAACCAAATATGGTCGTTTATTTTTCAGTAACTATGATATTTTATCTGCCAGTGTTGACATACCTGCAATGAGAATTTCCTTGTAAACGAGCTGCTATTCATCTAATATTAATTTGAACTATTTAACATTTACATCATCCCTTTAAGACACGGACATTTTGGTTAATTATAATGACTTGATTTTGTCATATTTTACACGACCATTTTTATTTCAAGTTTTTATTGAAAATAATATATTGGTCTGTCCAATTCCAAATCTCACAAAATGTATTTTTACGATTTTAAGGTGTTAGTCACTACAGTTATTAAATGGTAGCATACTGATCAGTATTTTCCAAAATTTTGGGCTCCTTATAGAAAATTACTATGCAAACAAAAAATACATTTCAATAATACTCTCAGGTATATTTAACTGTATGAGCTAAAAGCGTACATGATATGAGATTAATTTTATGGGCATATGTGCAGGGGAATGGAAAAAGCCTTTGGGTATAAAAGAAGGAAGTATTTTTAACATTAAGATTAATTTATTACTGCATTAGTTTCACATGGGTAAAGCTATGATAGTATGAGTAGATAATTTTTAACATTCGTGAGAATCTTTGATCCAAGCATGCTCTACCAAGTTCTGTCTGGGGGTACCTTATTCATACTTATAATAATTATCTTTGAGTTATGTTGTTTGTGTGATGATGGTAAATATAAGTTAAGTTACAATATAAAATTATGTCGAGCAGTATCTGTAGAATTTGGTTGATTTAGTAGATTTAGCGATTAAAATTGCCTCTAGTCTTAATGGATATGCTGACTTGACTTGAGGGGAAACTTAATTTAGTGGTAGATCAGAATAAGAGAAGTTCAAGCACAAAGGCGGAGTCGGTCCATTCCGAGGAGACAAAGACATTATTATTGAAGTCTTCAACGGTCGGTCTCTGTTCAAGCTCAGGGTCTTCTGCGGTGAGAGGAGGAAATTTCGATTCCAAAGAGTTTATTCGATCATTGGAGAGAAGGAATAGCGCAAATTTACCACCCCTTCTTCCAGAAAGAGCTGACGTGGAAACGCCTAGAGCTCGATCAATGTCTTTCAGTGGTAAACTATAACTCCTCTATAAATCCTCCATTCAATTTTTTAATACTCTTTGCCTGCAGCCAGCACTTCCATCCATTCAGTAATATGGAGATCAAACCAACTATGTAGTGCAAAATATTTAAATTTTGTATTCAGTTTCACTTCTCCTTTTGCTACTTTCTCTCTTTTCTCTCCTCGCTATACTTTCTTCTTTGTAAATTTTTTGAACATGCATAAATTTTTGTAGTTGTAAATTTCCTATATCGTTGCATTTTTTTCAGTATTAATCCACTCGTATGCAAAACTGTGCAGCCTAGTATTTTCAACTACAGCTTCCCTGCTTCATATTTTATCTTATTTTCCTAAGTTTGTCGAGCTTTATTACAACTTGTTGGATTAAAGTTATTTCAATCCATTACTTAAGGCTGATTGACCGTTGGCTTGGCTTCATACAGTCGGACGCAATGACGCAAGTAGTGCATGTACAATCAGCCATTGTATGGCAGCCAAGGCCGAATCGACGTAATAAAATAAATTAATTAATACAGCCAATTCCTCTCCCCCACGATTTCATCATTTCCGTGTTGTATGTAGTAGTAGCCAACTTTGTTTTTCATAGTACAAAAGTTGTAAAAGTTTACACTGACGAACTATCAACATTTTTTTATGTCAAATTCCATTTTCTTTTCAGTTTTGAATAAATCTTTGTCGCCAAGTTACGAATCGTGCCGATAATTTTAGATGTCAGTATTATTATTTAAAACTGCTTTTTTTAGTTTTTTAAAAAGACATAAACATTAGGAATATGTACCTCGGTACTTTAATATTAGGCGTATAATTTCCACCTAGATATAAAAGCTTCAGCTTTTTAATTGTGGCTTGCTTGGGTTTTAGATGAGTATAATTATATGAAGTATCAATGTAGGTTAGCGTATGATAGTAGGGTTTGTAGATTTTGCTGTGGTTCATAATTCTTAATTACTTAATGGGACTGGTAGATTCATTTTTTGTCATTGAAGTTAATTGATTCATTCATATGCTATGCTAATAATAAAGAAGTTGGTTTCAGTATGTCAGCTGAATACGGAAAACCTTTCACTGTCGTTTCGGGCACTATCATAGTATTGGCCAGAAAATTCTAAAACTAAACGGTCTACATAACTCGGAAGGTTTTAGAATATTTCAGTCTTGACATAATATGACATTATATTTAATTGCTTTGGTTTCGGTTGGGCTATTCGTTGCCTTAATCTTAATACAGGGCAATAATATTTACATTATTGTTAATTAATTTGTATGTTATAAATTCAGATTTTAAGTTAAATGATACTTACCTATGTGTATGTTTGATCTGTGTGAAGTTCTCACAGAAAAAGTTACTTCTGAATGAAGGTATAATTCTAATTGTTTGTGGTGACTGATGTAATTTTGTATGGTGTGCCTTCAAAATGCTCATAATTAGTTCTAGTAAAATCGGTGGAAGGAAGTTGTTAAGAAAAGGTGATGGTGATTTGTATATGTAACACTGTTGTAAGTAATATTTCTAATGATCATAATTGCAATTAAAATATAAGTAATTATAGTTTTGTATACACAGCACTATGGAAAGTAAACCCACCCTCTCGCATTTATTTTTACAAATATTCGACATTATTTGCTATAAATGGTTAAATTACCCACATTAAAGTTATTGTACTGACCCCGCTCCTATGTGCTTTGTTTGTTTTTTATTGGTATTGCAATAATATAGTAATACATTTATCAGTATACCCACAGATTTTATTGTCTCACAAGTTTGAAGTTTGTTAGAGGAGATGGTAGAGGAAAAATAACCAAATTAACTTAGCGTTTTAATTTTGGTTGGAATTGTAGCTCGTAAACCTGCTCCAACTTTGGACGGACGTCAGCTGATTGGTAGAGCCCCTTCACCTCTGACCTTGTCACAAGTATGATATATTATTGAATAGTTTAGATATTTTTGTAGTCGCACTAATAAAACATGTATTACTATCGCAGCTTATCTCGTCATCAATGAATAATGTGTACACATCACACGATCGCAAAAGTTGCAATTGTTATTTTTCATTTATGAATAAGTATATAAACGCATTTATATTTTTATTTTTATTTTTTTAGACGCATGCATCTGCGGGAAGTATGTCTTCGAGGTCCAAGTATCACATCGACCCGACGGCAGTTGGGTTAACAAGGTTTATAAAAAAAAGTCATATTCAGTGAAAATTTTGAATATTTCCTTAAAATTGAATGTAAAATATGTAAATAGGTATGAGACGGGTGAAATTGGGTCCCTTCACGCCTTGTATAGCAAATGGATGAAGGACTGGTGTGACTTGGGTAGCGGCCTGCAAGTTCCATCCTTAAGAATTGTTCCAATAAGCCTACTTTGCCGTCACGATGTAGAAATCACTGCTCAAGAAGTGGAAAAAATAATTCAGTCTGTTGCCCCCGACAACATCCCAAGGCAGTATTGGAAAGTACGGGGATCTAAAAATTTCACGGCTGGAACACTCAAATCAAATGCTGGAGAACAGATAGAAGCGTTGGATCGTTTGGACTCGGATCTGAAAACCTTTAAAAATAGTTTGAAGCGTCTCAAGGAACTTGAAAAATTAGAGGAGACAGAATATCCTGTCGATTTATTAGAATTATTCAAAACTCCTGAAGATTTTAATCCTGCTTCCGGTGGTCACGAGTGTATTATAATGTCTAGGAACATGATCCATTGGAAAATGTGTGTGTCTAATGAAATGATACTGGATACGCTTTGTATCCCTGAAGGTAGGTTGATTAAATCGATTGCTCGGAAATACTACTCCTCAAAACTATAAGCGAAAGTAGAAATATTTAATTTTATATTAAATGCTTTAGTTCCCA